>RDPX01000007.1:4563468-4578310 GCA_003991215.1 Morbakka virulenta | reverse complement strand
AAGGCTATTCTCCACGCGTCGAAAAATTTCGAGCGAAGTTGATATTTTCGATCGAACTTTTTCGTACGAAATTTATTTTAATCTCCACGGAGTAAAAAAAGGCGCAATTTTTCATTTTATTTTTCTATATTCAATATGGCTGATGAAAACATGAGACGTTTACTTCTTGTTCGTAAATTAAACTTATTGAAACTGTTGCTTTATTATCGAATGAAAAGGAACAAACCTAAAAAAAGAAAATATTGGGTACGCAAGATTTATAGTGAAAGGGAGACAAAAGGCGAATTTCACCTTCTCGTAAAAGATTTAAGATTACACGACCAGGAATACTTTTTTCGCTGCTTCAGGATGTTACCTTCTACATTTGAAGAACTTTTGAGTTGGATCGCATCAAACGTTGACTGATTGCTATTATTTGCCATTTTCTTTATTATTATTATATCGTGCTTTGACGCTTCAGCATGAAAAATCAAAATGTCTCCTTTTTTAATTATTTGTATAATGCACGAACAAGCAACTTTCTGATTGGTTTTGATGAAACTTAATCTTTTCTGATTGGCTTGCGTAAAATTTCTGCCGCGAAAAAGTAGAACCTCTTCCAACTGCTTTCCAATGTCGGTCGAAAAGAAAAATTCTTATATCACGTGTCAAAACAAACGTAAGGCGCATGTGCATTGACGAAAAAATCAGCTTCGCTCGAAATTTTTCGATGCGTGGAGAATAGCCTTAAAGGCTAATTCATATTCAAGGCATTGCTTCGTTGTGTGTTTGTAATCTGTTTTTGAACACGTCTTTAGATTCTGGTTCAAAATGACAAAACCATATATCAGTACTTGGTTGTGACCCTAAAATATCTGCCACTTCTGAAAAAGAACCCAATGCAGTAATTGACACACTGTTACTATCTTTTTATCAATTTATGTTATAAACCTAAGACATATCTCGTTAGGGCTGTCTAAAAACTTTTTAGGAGCCCGTTGAACAAAATAAAAGCATACCAATAGAATGTAACTAGCAAATTAAAGGTACTTTTATTTGCTATCGGATCGCAATTAGTACTTGAATGAAAAACTGAACCTCGCCAATTTAAAGGAACGAATCCGGAAAAAAACTCCCTGAACTACATTAGGGCCTGACAAGGCATACCAGGAAAAATATTAGATTTACCATATCGTATTTCTATCATAAAATAATAAAGTGAAAATATGTCTTCTCCAATTCATATATTGCTATTTCTTTAAGAGTTATTTTTAGCTGCAAAGTTGTCTTTGAAAATAATTAATTAGACATAAAGTTCTTAAGATGAATATTTGAATAAAAAGTATATTGCTGCAGGAACTAATTTTTAATGATGAAAATTTCCAAACATACGCAGTGAGGGTTCATGACATGATTTCTGTTTGAAAATATATTCCATAGTTTGCTCTATATCCAGGACCATTTACTGAAAACAACTTGTAACTGACTTAATAATTCTCATTTTTAATTAAATTCTCATTACGTACAGTGTACGCTGCTGTCAACAAAATAACCCCAACTAAATATCAATTACTTGTTAGTTGCCTCTCCAAGTCCTTATTTTCTACAATGATTTTGCGTACACTACAATATCCTTAAAAAAAGATATGCACTCCAAGAAGCAGCACACATCTGTAATAAGCCTAGTTTCTTTGACAGATTTTGTTTCAAAAATTAGTTTTACGAAAGGGGAAAAAACCCTCATTTTTCGTAAAATTCAAACAGCAAAAGCAGATAAAACAGCATCTCTATGTTACTATAATCCTAAAGTTTTCATGCCCATATTTGTCTGTATGTCTGTGTTGCTGCTTGTTTGTGTCTTTTGGAAAAAAGGGAACGGACAATTGCAAATCTTTTCAAAAAAGTCATAATGGAATCCAGAAGCGAGTACTTCTTCTTTCATAGTGGTGCTCCCTGCTTAAAACTACCTGGTTAGCCATCTGGCAGCTTTTTTATTTGCGTTGTGTAATTATACCTGAGTACTACTGTGTTTTGTTTGTGGGCACCAGTGTACGATATGTAATAGTGTTTGTAAACCACCACAATCACACGTAGGTAAAGTGATCACTCCCAACATATAAATTTCAGCATTATAGAGACCCTTATTAATCACGATGAGGTTTAACGAGCTCCATTATATTCTTGTAAGGCTTTATCCAGTTACTGCAGTAGTGGCTTCGTATTTGACCTCTTTGTTAGATACATTTGCAGCTTCCCATTTATTTCGCCACAATGTCGTCATCAAGTCCTGTTTCTCAGAGGGGCCTTTAATCCATATAAATTTTTTTAAGGACAAATGACGTCTTGGTGGACTTGCAACATCTAATTTGATTGGCAGTTCAGTTTTTGCCTGCATGTTATGTAACATTTGTAGAGTGGTGTCTCCACAATCGGCGTTGGGAGGAGCGTTTACATTGCTTCATTGAACTTTTTGTCTATCAGTTTACAGTTTGAAGACCTTTTCAACATCGGAAGCATAATACTCTGCTTTCAAGTAATACATTGTCAGAGGTGTTGATCCTAACACTTTGGAGTCTACTTCCTATGCCGTACCAGCTAGTTTGCTTCCAACGTTGTTTCTCGTATTCAGTTTTCCTTTGAGCTTTTTAGCTAGTTTTTATGAGTCAGGATCCAGGCAAGTTTTATACTTATATATACTTGATTCTATCACTTTGTATCACAGGCAGGGTGGATAAATATGTCAAACTTTAATATGACATTGCAAGGTCAGGTAAGGCATGCTATAGCTTTCCTTCAGGCCCGTGCAGGAGAGAAAAAATGTATTTTCTTTAAATGCCTATTTTCTAATGAATTGATTTTGACACTAAAAAAACACCAGCAACACACTGGGCCGGCACTGGATACTTCAGCTAGTAGAAGATCAAGTAACAAAAAAGAATAAAATATGTAGATTCATAAGATCCACCGTTAACTCATGATGACTCAATATTTAGATGAGATTCCTGAAGACCATTGATATGAGCAAATATGGCCTAAGCCTAAGCCCTTTATGAAGCATCCTCTCAAGCAAATGATAAAACATTGTTCTGTCAAAAAATATTCCCCATATCTTTTTTATTGACCTTAAACCCCGTATAAATTATTTTTAGTAGATCCTTTGATCCTAAAAATTTTTAACATATTTTTGTGGAAAAAAACCAAGCAACGAAATCAAAGGCCCCAAACTACAAACACGGATAGGTTTCATAATCCAGATAGCAAGCTTAAATGACAAAGAAAATAAGGAGCTTAATAATACAAGTTATGACGCTGTATTTTGTACATCATTTGTACATCAAAGGACTTTCTGTTCAAGACGATAAAACCAAGTATAAATGAAACAAGTAACCTTTTTTCTCTTGAAATCTTGATAGCCTAAGGTCCTGTTAAGTAAGTCGAGAAATATTTAGCTCTTGACCTCTTAGTCGCTCTGCACAAGAGGTGAAAGAATAATTGTAACGCCTGCGCATTACAGTCAACAATGGCTTCCTCAGTTATGACTACAATCACGGCTCAGAACCTTAAGTAAGGCAAGATAATGGCTAATCGCTATTCCTGACTTTAATACCTGAAATAACAAAGCAACAAATACTGAATTGTCCGGTGTACAAGCTGACGTTTTTTCGATCCCAAAAACTTACCTCGGGTTATAAAGCGAATACAAAATACAAAACAGTAGTACTTTGATAGTTAGAATTACATACTTACCTCATTTTAATGCCATCATTTATTGTTTTAGCTATTAAAATTAACAATTTATTGCACTTCTGAAAAGAAGCAATTACAGCACTTCTAATGGCAGCCTTTTGTTTCTTAGCGATCAGAAAATGATAATTTACAACACTTCCAGTTAAGAAACCTCAATATTTGGAGATAAAAATAAACCATGCTGATAAATAAGGGTCGGCCTATACATCGAACATACGGAAAAATAAAAAATCTCTGCTGTAAAAATTGTATTTGGCTTATACGCTTGATAGACCTATACGCCAAACAATGCTGTAGTCAGGATTAAAGAAGCTGGATAATGGCCTCTTGAACTGTGCACAGTCCATAAAAAGAAACTAATACAAGAAACAAGGGGGTATGGAAATAATCTTAATCAAATCACTAGAACACGTTGGTTTTTTTCACCGTGAGATTACCACGCTAACAAAACTTATTCATTATACACTCTTGTAGCGTACTGACTGCAAGCTGGACCACATTTCATTCTCCTGTAGGAATTTGCTGCACCCAAAGATGATGAAATCTCCAAAGATAATGGATTGTCTTCCTTCTATCAAAACTAAGGAGGACAATCCATTCTGTTGAGTAGAATTTGTGATGAGATCTTGAAAATCGTTTTTATTGATGACTTTGTCTTGATTCCCAACAAAAAAACATTATGCTTTTTAAATATTAAAGCTATGTTTTTGTTGCCTTTCACAAAATCCATAAAGATTACTCCTCTCGTAGAAGAAGAAAATACATCAATAATAAAGTAAAAATTCCTTTCACCTTGAATCCAGCCAAAGTTACAAACAAATCAGATCGCAAATACGCATGCATGTTTAATAAACGAGGATTCTTTACATATATGCGAGACAGACAAATATTGCTGTTTATGAGCAGCAGTAGTTATGAACAGAATGGAAGTTTTGATGCCCTCCACGTGCTCGATATATAGTTTATATCTTGATTGAAAGGGAAAGCACCTTCTATCAATTTTGCTTGCAAAAGCTGCTAGCTTACAGTTAATGGCTACTGAATCCAGTTTTTTCTCCCAGTATGATAAAATTGAACAGGCAAAGTCCCATGATTAATCTAAGTGGAGAAACAAAGTTAGTTTTAATTGGAAACTAACGAGTTTGGAAAGGGCATAACTTTAAAGAAATTGCATTCTTTAAGTAAAACATTAAGTAAATTCTTTAAAATGAAGCAAGTCTGTCGTTTTTTGGTCATATTTTACTATGTTCTGTCTCCAAAAATTAGTCAACAGAGCAGTTAGTGTTCCAAACTCTTCCCTGTATGGTTTCTTTCTTCTCATTTTATCTACCTTCTAATTTTTGCCTATGATAAGGTTTGTTTTCTTTTTAGTTATCTCTATGTTTATGATTTTTGCATGTGATAAGTGCTCTTTCCTCTCAGTTCATTTTCTCCCAATTTTGGGGTGTGAAATTATATTTTGAATAATAATTGATATGAAAAGCCTGGAATGTTGAACCAGAAGTGAAATAAATAACCTGGTGTTTTTTATGTTGTTTGTTTGTTGTAACAAATTGGAGATTAACTCAACTACCTTTTCTTTAACAAGGTGGAACTTTTTATCCCGAAGTAGGGTAAGCCAAAATATAAACTGAAATCCGAGTAGACAACTTCGTAAAACAAGCAAGATCGGACGACGCGACCGATACGCCACGGATATTCAACGTGGCAAGACAGCTGCTCACTTTAAACTGACTGCTGTGTGTATTGAAAACTAAAAGGAAATTATCATAATCTAAAAAGGTACTTGGCCTTAGTTACGCAAAAATTACAAGTAGACAGAAAATGTGAGTTTGCATTTTTGGATAAGACGATAGGAACTTGACAAAAATGTTAAACTTAAGTCGGGGATACTTGATAATGTTAGGAAAAGTTTGAAAAAGTAAGAGGTTTTCTATATCACGACTACAACAAATTGCTCTAATAAAAAATGAAATAACACGTCATAGCTTATCATACCTTCGATAAAAGATAAAAATTTGAATTAAAAGTAAACTACAACAAATTGGCATAGTCTCGCATAGACAGTATAAAACACAGAAGTAGTTTCATTTCCACTCAACCACACAATACTGTTATCATATTGATCGTTACTTTTGACATTATGCAGTGCTATAAATTATTGCACATTACTGCAATATGCAAAAAGGCCAATTTTAGAATGTTAATCTATTAATTTAGACAATTATGTTACTTCTAAACAACTTATCATTGATGAAAAGCATAGCAGCTGTCAACCAATCTCGATAGCACATTCAACAATAGATAAATAGCATACAGGGCGTCACGACACAGGTGACAAGTATCCCAGGATCAGCTTCGTTAAGTCACTTGGACAAAACATTCACCATCAGTTTTGCAATGTGTTTTTCTTGATTAGCATCGATTTGTTTGCTTGTGAAACTCAATGACAAACTCCCTTGCTGTTTGAAGATAAAACCTAACCACTAAGCTTTTGAAATAACTACGATGTTTTCACAGCCTACATATCAGAACAGGTAATTGATTATTTGTTGTGAAACAATACCATTCTCTGAACAGCATGACCTGACAACCATTTTCTTCAAAATTCTGTATTGTAATTGATATACTGTTCTCAGCAGAGCTCTGTACTAAAAATACTCTATGCAATAAGATGTTTGATTTAATTGCATTTTGGTTGTAAGAAATCCTTTCAGTAATTTTCATCTTATTTAATTGTAGTGAAAACAAAGCTTTTATCCCAAAGAAATTTACTCTTTTATGTTGAAAACCTAAGATTTAGGTATTTTTGATTGATAATTACGGTGGTGTCGCCTGCACGGCGGTGGTGGTTCACCTTTCTGCAGATGCTATTTATACCATCTTCAAATTTATACCCAGTATTCTATATGTAATTTCTGGAATATTTATAAAACAAATCAAGAGGGAGAATGAACTTTTGATTATTGAATAGTTATTTTCACATAGGATAAAGAATATTGTTAATTTCCTCTCAAAAACAAGCAGAAAATAACCTCGGATACGGAGAATCTCTTTTAGTGGTCATCCAGTTCTCAACAACATTTTAAATGAATATTTTAAGTGTTGTTAAAATATATAAATTTTTAAAGTCCCACTCTTAATCACTATGTAATCATTAACTTCTCTATTCCTTTCTTTACATAACTCAATGTGCCAACCACAGCTGGGATGAATCTCTCCCAGATGCATCCTTACTGCGGGACAAATGGTCTAGGATGGCTCTATACTTTTCAATCTGGCTGTATCAACAGAAGAAGTACTTTCAAAAGGATTCTTTTGAATATATTTTTTCCCAGGCAATTCCTTTATTATGAAAATGCTGGGGCTGAGAAAAGATTTGCTGCTCTTGCTAGCCCTGTGCTTTTATAATATTGAAAAGGCTTATTTTGTTATCTTCTGTGATATCAGTATTTCGTTTGGTAAAATGGTGCCTTGGTAGAAGCGTCCAAGTCGCGACCTTGAGTAATGCTAATTCAACTACCATCACATACAACCGAAAAGACTTATATCAAAAGTTCAAAGAAAATTTGAAGTAGTACATTTCTAGATACTTTCCCCGTCAGTTGGCTCACAAAAGTGGAAGGGTTTTTGTCACCCAAACAGCAGTTTTTGTAGATTTTTGCAGTCACCACTACAATGACGCTTCTCTGGATTCTGTAGGAGGCATGGTTTTCATCACAGAGCGACCGCATCTTGTTACGAATGATACTAACTTTCCATATGACAAGAAGAATTAAGAAGTGTTCTACTAACAATTGTACCAACAACCAAATCTAATTACCCGTTCTCTGGTTCACAGACCGTAGGTTATCACTGGGAACTCCAACAAGCATAGAGTCGAATAAGGTTACGTAAAAAATAACATAAATGGAGAGGCACTGGAGAAAACGATGTATGCTAAGTAAGTCCATCTCATTCATGATCCAAAGCTGGCCGTTTCTTTCGACAATGCTTTGCGGCGGCGAGGAAACAACTCAGACTTAGTAAATGTTACAAAAAGCATTGTAGAACAATACCAGAAGATCGTACGTAAATTCACACCTGCAAATTAACACCAGCCATTGGTATTGAAATCGTTGCGGCTATAAAAACAACCAGTACATCATTCAAAAGAGGTTTCAACTTGAAAATGGCAGGATGCAAAGAATTATCTTTGAACCGATTTACAAAATCGAGAGCGTTTACCAGTTCCAAACAACTAAAATAGGTTTGCAGAATTATTTATAAAGATAGCAAGCTGGCATTTTCCCCTGGCTTTTTAGGTAAAATTTATACTCCGCTTATCAAAAGAAAACACAGGAAAATATAAAAGCAAAAAAAAATTTAAACTAAATGGCCTACCCTTGTTTTCATTAATTTGATGTTAAACTGGCCTTTTTTTTTGGTCTTTATACTTACCAATAGACTTTCTTGCAAAAAGATATATTATCAATAGGAACGAATGAATACAAAGAATACTTCTTGGGAGATACAAATGTTAATTACTTAAGGAAAGGTGACAAGAAGGAAAATTCAATTTTCAAGTTATATAACAAAAGGCATATTTTTGGTAAGCAGAAAAGAATTTCAAACCTGTTAAAGTCTTTACATCCAACCCTCCCAATGTAATTTTTAGTTGTGTGTTTAAGGTGGAAATATGAGCATTTCTAGAATTAAAATAGCTGATCATGGCTTTACTTTCTCATCATTTCTCATCGCTTTACACAACGATAGCAAGCTTGGACAAAAGCTTCACTCAAGTGAAAGTTATGCTCCAAAACGACTTAGTGAGTAATGAAATCTGTCAAAGTCTTTACATCCAACAGCTGAGTTAGTAGAGTGAGTGGCAATTGTACCCATAGACACTGGTTCAAAGCAAGTCCAGTTGATACATATATTTCACTTTTCAATTATTCCTGAATAACCTGTTCCTGAGGAATCAAAGACCTCCGATGAAAAAATAGATACAAAAGTAAATAAAATATTACAAATAGAGTTGACAATTACAGACCAAAATCAATCCTGCAGGTACCTTTAAAAATTATGGACACAGCTGTTTATATACAGTTGGATTAATACCTAGAACAGAACATGCTCTTAACTAAGTATTAGTTTGAGTGCTAGAAAAGGAGATCTACAAGGCCATACCTACTTTTGTAAATATCGGATGGAAACAAATGCTTTATTCAGGTTTTTAAACATTTTGTTTAAACAGAAAAAGAAGGTTGTTTCCGATCATATTATCTTAAATTAAAGTTGAGATAATATGTGGAGTTCCTCAGGGGTCGTTATTAGGGTAACTATGGCTTCTTTTTCACTGTTTCTCTGACAACTGGCAGCTACAGGAAGCACTATCTTTTTTTCCCTGTTAGTGAGAGTATCTATGTCAAAAGTAGTTGATGTGAAAAAGTGCACAAAATATACGACCTTTTATTTATCTATTAATTTACTAAATAACCTTTGTGCAGAAATATTTCATTCTACTCTATTTACAATTAACATTAGAGAACGAAAAGTATAAGATAAAAGTGTAAAGCACGGCAAAAATAAAAGGAAGTCTTCCAACTTGCTAGAATTAAGTTAAAACCTTTTCATACCATAACCTTTCTCCAGCTTATCTATTTACTGGTCATAAGTCCTGCTGTCTCCCGGTACAGCAATGCCAGTTGTAATGAACTTTCTTTTACCTTTTGTTTTGCTCTCAGAAACCTAGATGTTAATTGCTCCAGATAATTAAGAGAGCTTGGCAACAAGCTGACAAACGTCCCATCCTGTCATCTCTCGAATCGTCCACAGATGAGTCTTCCTCAAAAATATTGCTCTTCCTATCAGTGCTGGTTTTTGTTCCATTTGTAACTTTACATCTATTCTGCTCTTTGCAATGTAGCTTTCAGAACAATAAGAGATATATCCCAGTGCTCCTATTACAACAGGGATAACTGTCACCTTCTTTATATTCTATAGTTCTTCAATTACCTTCTTTAATTGCTCATACTTCTCTATATTTTTTGTTCTTTATCTTTTACCCTGCTGTTACAAGGAATGGAAAAAAACAGCTATCATTATTTCTCTCCTTTTTTTATCAACGACGACAATATCTGACCTTTTATCCTGAACAATCTTATCACACCTAAATATTAAATTCCACAGTAGCTTGAAGTAATGATCATCTAAAATTATTTCTGATTTCTGTTCATGCCATTTTGTGGCATTTTCAAATCCACAGTTTTCTGCTAACTGCCAATAACTTCACCATGACAAGGTGCCTTTATATCCTCTTTCTGACAGTTTGGAACATCCATTCACCAAATGGCTAATTGTTTCCCACCTGTCACGATACATTTTACATTAAGTTTTATCTTTTGTTTTGCCAATGCAGCGCTCGACGTAATTAGTGTCCAGAGACTATTCCTGTCCACTAAACATGAAATGCAACCTTTCAGGTCTCCATTACTTAACAAGACCATCTTTTTTTCCAAATAATCTCGCTTTTATTTTTAGTTTATTGTCCATTCATCGACTTTTTCTCCGTGTTTTTCCAGTTCCTTTTTCGCCTTATTTTTACATTCATATGGTGTTACTACCCCAGCAGTATTTATTGTCCCAAGATCTCCTACTTTAGAAAGGATTTGACATACTCTGACATACTTATATACCAAACCATTTTTGATTATGCATGCTCCTCATGGTACCCCATGTTGAATAAGAGACTGATAAAAAAATGCAGTCTGCACAAAACAAATGCATTCGCTTTTATCTGAATTTAAAAAACACAGCCCATGTTGGTGCTACTGAATTTAAAGAGATAAATTGGCTCCCCACAAAGCACAGAGTAAATCAAAATATTAGTGTAAAGATATTGAAATTTTTTAAAGGAACTGCTCCAGTTTATTATGATAAAATATTCCACCCAGTCAACCAGAGTTGTGTTACACGAAGGTCAAAGTTTAAATTACATATCCCATCTCATAAAAGCAACACAGGCCAAAAATGCCTATCTTACCTAGGGCCAAAAATATGGAATAACCTATCATCTGAATTAAAATCTACTAACAATGTCAACACTTTTAAACACCAGACCAAAGAATACTATTTTCAAAATATACAGAAAGAAGAAGACAGTATATATATCTACTACTGACAACTCATGTTTTCACTCTCATAAAGAGCCAGGTATTCTAAAAGGACATCTCATTTTAAAACACATTTATATTTTAAAATTTTATCTCCCTTTTTTTTCAATTAAAAAATCACCTCTTAAGGGACCATTATGGAAATAAGGTCGGTTTGACCTTTTAATGTTATCCCTGCCACTTCAATTAGGGGTGACCTGTCATTATTTTTATTTTAACTCAAATTGTAATATTTTTATGCAACATTCTTTTTAGTATTAATTTATACAAAAGTTTGTAAATTAACTTTAAATTGTAATTTATTGACTTTCTGGGCCTTTCTTTTTTTTAAACATTTGTAAACATTTTTCATTTTATGTTTGTGGCAAATAAAAACTTACTTACTTACTTAACCAGATTTATATTTAGTTCAGTCCTATTCAAATTTAGTCATTTTCAATTCCCAATTTCTCAAGCTCTTACCACCTGTTCTCCTGCCATAAAATTTCTAGCTACATCACTTTTAGAGTAAAGTTCTTTATTTATGGTCATTACTTTCCTAATTCTTCTGTCCTTATTTTGTAGTTCATTTTTCCTCCACTTAATAATTCCTGCTCCATAGCGCATGAGACACTGTTTAGGTAATTGATGCCTTGGTCTTATTTCTTTCTTTACGTTTAAATTGCATTACGAGTCACAACCTATGGAAATCATTTTTTATGAAGTCTCCATCATTTCCTCTTCTCTTATTCTATCTAGCTCTGTTATACCTAGTTACGCTCTGTTACACTCTTCATTAACCTCCTTGATTATGTCAATATCGACAAGCTCAATTCCTGTACAAGTTATAATAATATCTTTTCAATCAGGGATTTACCTTCCAATAGTACTGTCTTTTGCATCTTCTTTTGCTATTTATTTTAGTCCTTTATTATTATCTTTTTAAAATATTTAATTACAAATTGCTCTCAGTTCTTTCATTTCTCCTCCGAGATATCCAATAACCATTGGAACCACTTTAACTATATATCCTTTCCGTCATTATCATAGTTCAAAGCATAATTGTTGATACTTTCTGATCATTTTCTCTCGTTTAGCTTCTTTATTTATTTCATTTGGACACGCCATATCAATTAATAATACCGTTTTTGCTACTGTATCTTCTAAGGTGGACCTGGTCTTCTGGCAATACAGTTTGTTCTCATTTGATTTTCCCAATTCCAATATAACAATCTCTTGTAATTCTTGTCATAAAGTTTCCATCGTCCCCATTTCATTGTGTACTACTTTATCTCTCTGGAAGCAATCTCTTTTCAACATCTCCATTTCACTGCTGGATTTGTAAAGTATTCTCCTGTCGTTTGACACACCCTGGTTCTTCCAGCTTACTGCATCCAGACAGAAGGTCTTGAACTGTTTTTCTGCACTCCACACACAGGAGACAATTGTCATCGTGCACTAACCTCCTGATCTTCTCCCCCACTTTTCTTTCTACCATCTGTACCTTTAATTTGAATAGGGATTTTTCCTTGAATTAGTGTTACATTTCAGTCACCCAAAATCAATATCACCCTATACCTTTAGTATTTCACTTCGGAGATCTTTCTCTGCAAGACTTTGGTTTTTTATTTCTCATGTCATTCCCTGAAGATCTATTTCAGATTCTTTCACCCTACTTTCCATTCTGTAAATCCTTTTTCACCAATTATTATGCTTCCTTCAATAAATGCTAATATTGCTTTAACATTTCTCATTGCTTTCGCTGGTTTTCTCTTCAGTAGCGCATGTTCCCCAAGGGTTTCGTTCCTCCATGCTGTCATCATCCATTCATTTGTTCCAGTATCCATGTAACATATTACCCTTGCATTTGTTTCATCAAAAACTCCCTTAAAACTTTTGAATCCTGTACCATCTTTTTTCTTCTTGAATAGAATTTCTCGTCACTTGATTGTCCCCCATGGAATCCTTTTCTCCCTAATACACTTTTCATTATCTTATCCAGTTTGTCCAACTCACCTTTTTCTAAATTACAAACATTCATCACATCTCCAGGAACAGATATTAACGGCAGTTAATTGCTTTTATTAAGTTTTGATCTTTCACATTCAGCCTGGTTAGGTGATCAAGCATCTTTCTTATTTATTTTTTTTACCCTTTCCATGACTCGCTTCACATTAGTTTTCTCTGCCTGTTCGCAACTTTAATGTTCTTTTATTTCAAATGAATATTTGTAAGACGGTATATTGTTATGCACTATGGTACACTGACACATAACATACATAAATGGAGCTACCAAGCACGGTGGGTTTGTTGATAAAAGATGGACGATATTACTAGAAATAATGGGGTTTTTAATTTGAATAACAAGGTTTCACAGAAAAGCCGTAGAGTTTGATTTAGCTCTCACCTGCTATATTTAATGCATCAATTTTTAATGTTCAAAGCTATCCATGTTAAGCAAGTAATTATTAATCAAAAGGTATGCTGATTTCAATATTGAAAACCAAAGGAGACTCTTCCCTCCGCAGGAAATATCAAGTTTATACTTGATATGAAAGCAAATTAGCAGAGATCCTGAACTGTGTGATTTTAACTTTCTCCTGAATTTTAGCAAAGCAAGTCAATGTTGACTACGCTTCTAGTTCCTTCTCTAGTTCCTTCTCTAAACATAAGAGCAATTTTCAAAAAGTTTATAATTACTATCTAAATAATTAATGACATTGGTCTTAGGGGTGAAAGTTACTATGTGCAAATCTCAATTTCAAAAAGAGAAAAAAGACTCAAAAGGTTTGTTAACAGTAAAATTTTTGCATTAGTAAGAACCATAATTAAAAATATTGAGATGATGTGCCATTGTAAAGAAAACAGAAAATATTTGTTGCACTGGGTCTGAAAAACGACTTCAGATTTCATGACAACCTGCTTTATCAACTGAGCTGCATTTTTCTTAGCCAGATCATTTTTGTCGATAGCTTTGGCTCCCAATGTAAAAAATGACTCACTTTTTCAGCAATAAATATCTCATGTCCATGGGAAAAGGGTAAGAAAAGTGATAAAAGTGTAAATTAAGTAGGATATTTTGCAAGTATAAAGATAAACACGGGTAAGTTATACGTTATCCAGAACTGGATTTAATACCCGTGGCTTCCATGACCACCTGCTTTATCAACTAAGATTCTGACACTTTTCTCTTACACATATCCACCTTCCACGTGGTTGTATCATGAAGGCCATCACATACAATGGTTTGAATCCAGTTCGGTACAACTTATTTCCATTTGGCTGTCTTTAATACAATCACTGAATCAGAATTTGTGATAAAAATTTAATTTTTAGGAAAAAATGAATTATGATACTTGTAATTAATCATTATTAAATTGTCTTTTAGAGCAGCTGCACACAACAATCTCCTTCACCCTTATTGAAAGCCTTTATCAAAGTTCATTTTCTCATTTCTGACCTTTGCTTCGCGGGAGGGGATGAAAGTTAAACCAGAGAAATAGTCTTTGGTTAGAAAATTAATAATAAATGCAGAATATTTCGTCATTTCTTATCATTCATTGAGAAGATGTAGCGGAGACATTTTATATATATATATATATAAATGTGGGGAAACAACAATAAAACACAGTATTTGTCGTTAGTCAATATTTTTTAATTTGGCTGTATATTTCGTACGCCAATTTACTTACTTTGGGTCATACATTGTCGTTAAACGATGGTGAAGTCACGTACGTCTTTCTCCAAAGTGTCCTGTCATTCATCACTCTCATCAGATCAGTATCATCCAGTTGAGTTTCTTCCTTGATGAGTTGCCTCAAGGTACCATGTGGACGACCAATTTTTCTCTTTCCTTCGGGAATCCACAGGAGGAGCTTATTAGCTGGTTCCTTGCTTCGCATCACATGTCCAACCAATGCCAGGAGCCGTTGTCGTATAACCTCACTAATACGAGGGCGAGATCCATACAGTTGAGCGTTTGT
>RDPX01000007.1:4547012-4563202 GCA_003991215.1 Morbakka virulenta | reverse complement strand
CCTGTCATTCATCACTCTCATCAGATCAGTATCATCCAGTTGAGTTTCTTCCTTGATGAGTTGCCTCAAGGTACCATGTGGACGACCAATTTTTCTCTTTCCTTCGGGAATCCACAGGAGGAGCTTATTAGCTGGTTCCTTGCTTCGCATCACATGTCCAACCAATGCCAGGAGCCGTTGTCGTATAACCTCACTAATACGAGGGCGAGATCCATACAGTTGAGCGTTTGTAACATGGTCCTTCCAGGAGACCCCAAATATGGCACGTAGCATCTTTGTGTATGTGCCATCCAGTCTAGCTGTTCTTGAGAAGTTCAAGGTCCAAGAATCTGAACCATACAACAGTATGGTCTCTACGCATGCCTTGAAGATGGACGAGAAAAAACCCCTTTCAGTTTCAGACTATCGGTATTCGGCCGTTCCGGAGACTTTGGGCGCGAAACGTCATCTGATGCTAGAGGAGCACTGTCTGACTGTATGAGAGTTGGAATAGCAAGGGCTTTAACCTTGGTGCTGTTAATGGACTTAATCATGACATTTTCGTTTGGCTTCCAATGAGATGGATGATATGCGGTTCGCCACACCTGCATATAGCTGTAATTCGCTAACTGAAATATTGGCCCCTGGTCGTTGACTGTAAAGTCCTTCCGCCCAGGGACATGTGCCCTCCACCGTTGTCTCCTGTTGAAGATCCTCCGCTGCAGAGCCCCCCACTGCCTTGCTGCCCCCAAAGGCAGTAACATTACCCCTTTAGCCAGCCCAGGTTCAACATCAGCCTGCCCGCCATGGGAGGCCCTACCAGACTACTTGTCTGTGCACCCAATCATCCACGATTTAGGCCTGACATGGGTGCTAGACTTTTGTCCTACGGTATAGCCTGATGAAGCAATCCTGGTCTGTGGCCACTCCCACACCGACTATGAGGCGGGATTGGGTTTATGTGGAAGAAACGTCAATTTAAATGGTTTGGAACTTTGAGAAGCAAGTCACTATTGCCCCTCAAACTCCTTTGCTTTGGCCCTCAGCCACTAACTGGGCCCTTTTGTTCTTATTAGTCTACAACCCTGCCTGTGAAATTTTTTCTGCTGTTTCCACCAAATTTGAGGCATACATTGATCTGCTGATTGTATCCTGACTTCATAATTGTAATTCACTGTTCCCTTGTCGCAGGGCTGGCTGGACTTAGTCAGCTGAGCAATATAATCTAATTGTGGGAGAACAACTTTTTTCAAAATTGCATGTATTACCACTTCAAATGACATGATAAGCTTAGGAAGTAGCAGAGTTGTATGTTATCAAATATGAGTGTCACAAAAATGTTAGTTGACATTTTCAAGAGCTATAACATACAGCAAAACGGAATGACTGGTTACGAAATTTCTAGATTGCAGTTTTCTGCAATGGGAATACAATAGCTTGACCCAAGAGGGGACAGCAAATCATACGATACTTTCATTCGTTCCATTCTGATAGTATTTGTGAAAATATACTTGAGTGAATTTTGGATCAAGAAAGATGCCGACTAGGTTTTTTTATAAACCGGTTTCTCACATAACAAGTCCACTTTTTGAGAAAACTTTAGTGCTTTATCTTGTACTAAGAGCATGACCAGCCTATTCTCTGGCCGACCACATATTCCTTTAATGCAATAAATGCTCAACAAGAAATTCATACCTTTTATATTCTATTTTTATTTGTAAAAATATAATCGTATTGCTAGACATATTTACTGCCCTGAACTGAAGATCCTACTGAGAATTTCTCCCCTTTCCTGTAAATATATATTGCATTGAAGTTCTCTCCTCTTATGTACATTTTCAATACAATGATCGAGACAATAGCTACCGTAAAAAGCTGAATGGAGAACATTTCCCGTTCGACGATTGTGTCTTTTTTTTCGTTCAAGGCTACAACTCATTGATATTAATAATTGTCAAAACATTCTTTTCAATTAGATTCGCCAGGTCTGCAAGGCAAGCATCTCCTTTAATTAATGGAAGGATCAACAGTAGGCAAAGTCCATTCTTCATCTTCACTTGGTAGAGGAGAATTTTTAAAACATGATAAGGTTAAGGATGTGCTCAGCACTTTCAAGGGCGTGACTAGAAAAATTTATAAGTTATGACATGAGACCCAGACACCCAACCCAACACCCCTTAACAAATAATCCAGATTCGGACACAAAGATATTTAGACGACCATAAATGCTGAAAACGTCTAAGAAGCAAAATTGTCCCAGGCAGGCTGCGAACCAATGACCTTCTGAGTACAAGTCAAAAGACGCCCTTCTGGTAGCTACTGGGGGGATTGCTTTTCAAGAGAGCGAATCAGAATGTCATAACCTTTGTGAATTATGTCACGACATATGCAATGTGGAAGTACAAGCTCTTAACAAACGGGCACCGGTTTTGACGTATTTGTGTTCATATATATACTAATATCGGTATATGCGATGTTTGGTTTGGTATCATAATCTACCATGTCTCGACGTCTTCATCATTAAACACCAATATTGGAAACAAGTTGTGTTCAAATAGACTTTTTCTTCTTAACACATTTTCATGCACAAGTGCCTCGAAGAACTTTTCATTTGAAATTTGTGACATTCGTGGCTAGGCGTGCTGATAGGATCTCAATTTGGTCGAAACCAGTAAGAATTGACATACCCACCCCAAAAGTATGGCATATTTTCAGGCCTATTGACAGGTTATGAAAACTTACACCTCTTTTAATATTCTCTCCAACACCCTCCTATCATCAGATATCCTGCATTGATTGAGCATAAGAAATGTAACACTGAAATAGGGGAGCTGTTGCTTGGAAAACAACAGTCCACATATTTTTGTCAATTGCGAAATTGCCAGAAGATTTAGCGGCAAGCTCTTCTGTCTCCCATCTTAAGAAAAATGTTAGGCTTTCCATTACTTATAAACACATATTCTAGCATTATTTGGGAACCTAATTGAGACAATACCAAAATCAATCCTGTTATATCTTGTCNGCTTGGAAAACAACAGTCCACATATTTTTGTCAATTGCGAAATTGCCAGAAGATTTAGCGGCAAGCTCTTCTGTCTCCCATCTTAAGAAAAATGTTAGGCTTTCCATTACTTATAAACACATATTCTAGCATTATTTGGGAACCTAATTGAGACAATACCAAAATCAATCCTGTTATATCTTGTCAAACGCAAAGCAAAGCATTGCCTCTAGCGTTGGCCTTGTAAAGGGCATTTTAACAATGACAATAATGATCAATATTTCGTGTTTGTCCAATATAAGACTGCGCTCTATTTTGAACTTTAGATTGCCTTTCGATTCCAAGACCCCTTTCTGAAGAGGGAGTTTTAAATGTCTGGTCGTACAAACAGATCCTCTGATCCTTCAGAAGCAACAGCCTTTCTCTGTAATTGCAAAACTATTCTTGTTAATCAGCACTCAGCATTGCTATCATCATTGAGTAATCTATGAATTATGGTTTTGCTTCATTAAGGCTTTCAGTAATTCACTGTAGTCACAATCTACAGGCTGCCAAATATCTGGTGTACTCAGCATCCCAAACCCAAACCACACCATTTATTGTCGATACGTCTTCCTTAAACTCATGCACACACTGTGCTGCAAGATTGTCACAATACAAAACGAACTTTGATCCATTTGGTGTCGCTTCCTTAAGGGTTTTTATAGCCCAATTGCACGAGAATATAGTGTCACCCCAGGCATTTTCTTGAAAGTAAACATCTACGTCTGGATGCCATGCCTGGACTGCATTACTGAAAATGCGATTTCCCGATCCTCGAAAAATAAATGCCAGCTTTGGTTGTGGCCCAGTCTGCAGAAAGCAAACTTGAAGTGTTTATTTTCTTTTATCAAGACCGCTGCCTGGTTGTGAAATCCAAACCTTTTCTTTACGCTGATCAGTACTCTCTTCAAATAGATGGTATGTTCGCTTTGTACTGAAAGTCAACGAACACGGTGTATGATCAACATTCAACCAATTTTCTTGAGTAAAGCGTCCACACTTTGGATTAAAAGAAGCACTGCTGGGCCTTGTTCTGATGAGTCTCTAAAGCGTTGTCGTACGCCACTGGTTTAAATCCTCCCTGAAACTTTCCTTGGATTTGCTCCTGTTTCTTTGGCAAGTACGCATTTGTATTTTTTACCTCTTGATAAGGTTTACAAAGACATGCTTTTTAACAATGACGTGAAAGTTATTGGTCATTTCTTTTATACAGAACCGGACCACAACCAATCAAATTTAATTTAATACCCTTTACCTCGGGTCTTTTTGAGTACTTAAAAAAGCTCCTTCATACAGATCCAAATATTTTCTAGCTAGGGTAATTTTTTAATGTTTTTTGTGTTGGGATGCAGCTAGTTTCATTATTTTCATGCGATCTTTATGCCATTTCACAACCAATGGCCGATTCACTCGATATTTTGTCCCCATCACCTCTGGTTTTATGTCATTACCCATTTTGTGGACGACTTTTGCTTTGACTGCTGTCTGTACTGCCTCCTTTTTTCTTTCCCCCTGCGTCCAGAACAAGAAGGTTTTGCTTGTTTCAAGCCACCAATGGCCAGGTTGACTGTTTCCTTCACAATATGACTGTGCTGTCTTTCATCTTCAACAACAATCCTTACTAACCTTTGGTGTTTGCAAATGATGTACAAGCTTAATCCTTGTTGGTTCTTGAATTTCTGGGGACAATATGGACATTGTATTTTCAAATTTTCAAATGGTGAGCAAGGTGACAACTTAGAGAAATCATTACCTCTTCGTCTGTATGTTTTACTTTTTCAGGGAATCAATAAGTTATAAAAGTCTTCTCTTTTTGTTTTGACACTTCCACCTTTGCTCTTTCATTTAACCCCGCACTTCGGAAAAGTATGAAAGAAATGAAAAGTGCATACCGTATTTAGTTTTGTCTGTCGAGTCGCGTGCGTTCTTATGGAAAGAGAAAATCACCTCTTTTGTTTTCGTGTCTTCGTGGTGTCTAGACTCTCTATAATAAGAAACAATAATAAGAAGGGAGAGGAAGATGGCAACCTTCTCGTGGTCTCTCCTGTGAGTAGCAGCTACACTGTGAAACCAATTGCTATCAGGATTGCGAACTGATCATCGCATTTGCTATGGGTGGTAAAAGGATAACCCCTCGGCCCACTGCAAAAGTATCTAACCCTCGTGAAACAAAATCTACAGTTCATCATCCAAGAAAACAACCAAAANACCCTTTACCTCGGGCCTTTTTGAGTACTTAAAAAAGCTCTTTCATACAGATCCAAATATTTTCTAGCTAGGGTAATTTTTTAATGTTTTTTGTGTTGGGATGCAGCTAGTTTCATTATTTTCATGCGATCTTTATGCCATTTCACAACCAATGGCCGATTCACTCGATATTTTGTCCCCATCACCTCTGGTTTTATGTCATTACCCATTTTGTGGACGACTTTTGCTTTGACTGCTGTCTGTACTGCCTCCTTTTTTCTTTCCCCCTGCGTCCAGAACAAGAAGGTTTTGCTTGTTTCAAGCCACCAATGGCCAGGTTGACTGTTTCCTTCACAATATGACTGTGCTGTCTTTCATCTTCAACAACAATCCTTACTAACCTTTGGTGTTTGCAAATGATGTACAAGCTTAATCCTTGTTGGTTCTTGAATTTCTGGGGACAATATGGACATTGTATTTTCAAATTTTCAAATGGTGAGCAAGGTGACAACTTAGAGAAAGCATTACCTCTTCGTCTGTATGTTTTACTTTTTCAGGGAATCAATAAGTTATAAAAGTCTTCTCTTTTTGTTTTGACACTTCCACCTTTGCTCTTTCATTTAACCCCGCACTTCGGAAAAGTATGAAAGAAATGAAAAGTGCATACCGTATTTAGTTTTGTCTGTCGAGTCGCGTGCGTTCTTATGGAAAGAGAAAATCACCTCTTTTGTTTTCGTGTCTTCGTGGTGTCTAGACTCTCTATAATAAGAAACAATAATAAGAAACAATAATAAGAAACAATTATACGTAAAATTTCTGTTTCAGAGTAATCAGCAAGTTTACACATAAACTTATTGTTCTAAAAATGTTAAGATTAGATTTTGTTTATTACTTAAAAAAGAACAGAGTAAGAACAATTAAGGCTCAAATCGAAAAAAATATATAAGAACATTGAACCTCTGCAAAAAATTATCTGTTTTTTATGACAAAAAGTGTAGTTTTAACGTTTAGCAGGGAACTGCGAAATGTTATTGCCCACCAAGCATGTGCCTATGCTTGATACATGAAAATTGACTTAAAGAAAATTGCACCTTTTGTTTCCCAATAAATGTGCAGATTCCAGATTTTGCCGATAGTTGAAAAGAGGGTCGCATTCCCAAAGATCCAAAGAATAGGACCTGTTAACAGACGTATCTGTAATATAATGACAGAAAAATCAAATATACTTCAGTGAAATGCCCCTGCAATATTTGTAGCACCCACGCTACCTGTATCTCATACAGTTATGTGTAAAACTAAATTGATTAATAAAGGACACCTCCTGTTAATAATAATACTTTAGCCTTTAGCTGAAGTCTCACCTGGACATGCTTGAATTATATATTTTCTGGTGTGGTTTGTTTTCTTTTCATTTTTCAAACCCTGTTTAAAACACTGTTCAACATTAGAGACCACTGCTTAGGGCATTTTAAAGAATATTTAACCCACCAAAATTTTTGATTTTTTGAAGTTGACAATCTAGTATTGTCTTTCTAAAATTACTTGCAAAGTGGATGACAATGCAAAAAATGTGTCTTTTCAAATAATATGATATTTAGTTTCAGGCCTCTGGTAAGAAGCACAACATGCTCTGCATGTGAACAAACAATACGAAAACTACAAGTGGTAGAAAAATACTGAAGACTTCCACTCTACAATTAATAGCCATGTGTAAAACCTGACATCTGTTCGTTGATGATGTGCTTATAGACTGACCTATATATACCAATAAAACGCCACAACAAGAAACTTTTACTCAAAGCAATGACATAACTTTTCTCTCCACTGTAATTGCCTTCTTTTTCAAACCAAATAGCTGTCCGTATTATTTTCATTAGTTTGTCAGATTCTACTCAGAATCACTACAATCAGTATTTTATTTAAGCCTGCCTTAAGAGATAGTCCATGAAAGCGTTTACTTACTTTGACCTTATCATAAAATGTATCTTACTACTAATACCTTGAAGAATAATATTCGACAGCTGACCACATGATGTTCGTCATCAAAATTGTTTGTTCAGTTGTTTATTCTGGATTTTATTTGCACCTATATATCTGTTGTTTTTTAATTATCTTACAGCATTTACAACTTCTTCCTCTGTTCGTGGAAACTTACAAATAAGTTTATTGCTTTAAGGTCGCAAGAAAAAACATGAGATAGGACTAATCACAACAGGATGTTTTTTCATCGTCTCATTCTCCAAATTTTTTTTCAGAACGTTTTTATGAGTTTCCAATGGTTGCAATTTTTCCCTTGGTTTCAAGATGTTTTGACATTTTGAATTCTCGCACAAAACAGGAATCTTCCTCGATATTACACAGTTTAACAGCATGGCTCATTCTACTAGCCTCTTTTCAACACGAAAAAACAGTCTGAGTGTCGATAGGTTCGTTGTGGCTGTTGGGTTGACAAGATTTTGTGAGCTTTTCCTAGAATCCTTTGTTTTTACAATCTCGTTTCTTGCATGGTATGTTTGAAATCCTTCGTGAACAGTTTTAAAGGAGTTATCTGTTGAAGTCAAACTGGTAATACAGCTTTTGATGGCTCCTGTTATGACATATTTAGAAATCGTTGGAATTTGTCTGGTTCTTTAGAGAGATATCGCGAAGATAATTATTGAGGTATTGTTTGAATTGGTTCTGAATTTCCGATGTCTTCAAGAATTCAGTTTCAGATTTTAATTCATCTTATTCTTAACGAGCCTATTTAGTTCTGGCAGGTTTAATTGTGTGCTTTAATCTTCATCTTCCTGAGCTTCTTAATAAAAGAAATAATAGAAGTCACGAAGGGAAAATCTTCTGGAAATCATAATAGGCTTTGTGAAAACCAATTCAAAATTTAATTATTATTTCAATAAAAACATGTATTTGTCATATTAAAAATGTAAAAAATGTTTTGAAGGTATTCCTGTGGGGCTTTCTTTTTTGCTTTGTGTTGTTTTACAGTCATTTCCCCAATTCCTGCCACCACCACCAACCCACCCTCATCCCCACATCAAACAGTGCCTTTCAATGTGACTTAATGGAAGAATTTCTTGTTTGGATGCTCTTCCTGAGGCCAACCAATGTTTCTTTCAAGGTTCAGAAGTTTTCCCGAACGCCGGGGGTCAATACAATTGCAATAGCCACTTAGCAACGGTCCGTCAGGGATACAACATTAGTTATAAATAGAATGAGTATTATCTAAAAAAACAAAAAAACTGGTACGGCTGAGAGATACTGTGAAATTTGTCACTTATTAAAAAAAGATAATGAAGTTCACAATTCTCAAAGTTGGCCCTGAAGAAACTGCAGAGAAATTGGACGAAGGTTATAAAATGACAGCTTTAAAGATGTTTTGGAGACGTCTTAAAATGACTAAAAGCAGAAAATTGTCCTTGTAACCACGAGCTTTGAAGTAAAAGAATAACGTCTGGTCGCACAGAGCATCTGGACAAAAAAATTGGGTCTTTTATTATGATACCTATAAAGCAGTAAAATGTTAGGTAATACCTAAATAAAAGCAGTAGTGACCGATCGGTATAATCAGCAATATACCCTGCGAGAGATTTCCGGCTCTAGCTTTAGCCACGTCCTTGGAAGTACTGCGCGCAATTTGTCTCTTCGTTATAAGTGGCATACAGTTGAGTTTTCACATGTTATTCTGAGCAATAACTGATAAGATAAAAAAGAACTAAGTAGAAAATCAAATAAGAAAAGTAATCTCTGCACTAAGATACTTGAGAAGGAAAAATGCCAGAACGTAAACAATTTAATTACAGTCAAACAAGAGATGGCCAAAGATTAAAGTGTAAACCAATCGAAGGAAAATATGAGATCACGGTTTGTAGATGTAACAAGATGTCAATAGAATGGTCGTACTTAAAAGTCAAAATAAAAGAAAATAAGATGCTGGTCTGCCGGCAAGCAAAGATGTGACTAACACTAAATTCCGAAAAGTATTGAAAGACCTTGGTAGATGTCAAGCACTTTCAAGACGAATGCATGAGAATATTTTAACACTGTCCACAAAGAATAAAACCTGTAAGACACTAACTGAAAGTACGATAAAAGAACACGCAAAGGGGAACTAAGAAAAGATCTGAATTATACGCTAAGGCTGAGAATGTTGGGATGAGAAAAAAGTACTTTCTCAAATAGAAGAATGTTAATCAGTAAGTAAGCAACCAATACAAGTGATTTGCATATTTAATTACCTAAAGTCATGTCTGTAGCAGAAAACATAGTAGATCTATATTCATCATGAAAAAGCTAAGAACAGATTAACCTATGAAAACTTTATGAAATTTCAAACAGGACGAAATTAAAGGCAACTGACAAAAAGAATATTTCAGGCTCCAAAAGCACTATTAGTGTTTTTTCCTTTTGGGTCACTCGGGACTTGGATAGCTCGAGTAAAGGCTTCTGTGCTGTGAAGAACCTCCAAAAGTCCGAAGCTCGTCTCTCACATCAGTCTGTCAAAATGGTAACCTTCAATTCTCAGGCTCTGGTGTCAGTCACTTCTGCTGTCCTAGAATTAACCCTCCCATGAGGATAAAGTTGTGTGAGAGAAAGAAACAGGTCAGTTAAAACAAATTTCCAATTCCTATGACCGTTGTCCCAAGATATTTACTTATCAAAAAAGTCATACTGTTTCTTTCAATGGAAAATATAAATATGTATTTACCATTATAAGTTTGAGAATACTCTATTTTTTCAATGAATTTCAATAATAGCTTAAGATGTGTCTACACAGATACGCTCTTTCATCAATGGGGATACATAATACATTAAACTTGAATTTAACCCTCAAATTTTGAAGCAAATGTATTTTCAGGATCACTAAAAATGAATTATTTAAAGCAAATCTTTAAATATGCTTTGGAAGCATGTTTATTTGATCTTGATTCACTTTTAAATCCGAAGTCATTTTTTCATACATTAGAATTTTTTAAAGATCTATCTATGATTTTTGATGTTGATAAGGTGTCCAGCTCACGAAAGTGATGAACACGAATTTCATTCAATCTGTTTCTCATTAAATTCAATTCAGGTAGAGAATGACCGAATGATCTCATTGCAACGGGATTACAAAACAGATGGTCACTGTGTATCATCTTATCAATAACTCTGAGGAGACTGAACATGTCATAGATAAAAGAAAAGAGTTTTTGTGTGCCAATTGCCTTGGTGTTCCGACACGAATTCTGTAAATTCTTACATAATTTTCTGTACTTTTGCGAGCTTCTTTTCAAAGTAAAAATATGTAAATAATTCATAAAAACCAATTAACATTAAGGCGGCATTGGAATAGATAGCGTGTAGAAAACACTGCCTGGTTTGTAGCCATTCGTCAGGAACGCAACTCCAAAATTTTATTTCAGAGGCAAGGAGATATGAGTACTCTCTATCCCTAACCTCTAAATAGGTAAGTTGTATTTCTCCTTTGCTCTTCTTTACATTTTCTTCCTTTTTCTTTCTTTTTGTCATGGTTAACTTTGAAGGAAATAAATTCCTCTGACTTTGCCCCACTGTGTGTATTTAATATTATCTAGCAAATTTGGAACAGGTTGTACCAACGAGTCTATACAAAAAAGAAAAGGTATAGCTTGTCTAGATAGGAGCATCTTAAAAGTTGTCTACTTTATATTATTTTTATTTAGATTGATTGTAAGCGCAAAATACGTAACCATGGACATATTTCTTAATGACTAAATTTATAAGTTTAAAAAATCTCTTTTCGTTGTAAGGCAATAGATCTATTATCTATGTTATCATAAAATAGTATATGCGAATTGGAATAACCACATTTGCCTATTCTACTGGACATAATAACCTTTAGCACAAACTAACTCTACGTCATTCGTATTCTACCTTCAGTTAAAGAAAATCGTGTTGATTTACACGCTACATCAAGAGACGCTATAGATCATTGACTGAACAAGAAAACAAGAAGCCTACAACAACAACTTCCTTAGGTAAGCTGTGACGTCCAAATGTCATTGCAAAGGTAAACATGTAAGCAGTGACGCTATAAAGAATAGCTTTTAGTTTGAGTTTCTCAAACTACGCTTTTTGTTTGTTTTTATAACCAGAAAACCACTTCATTCAGGAAAGGAAGCATTATATGTCAAGAAAATATTTATGTTTTTAATAAGAAGTTAAAGGTAGTACTGGTGGAAAAAAGAGTTACCTGGTTCAAGGCTTCATGGGGGCTTTTCAGGGATTGTGATGTTAGGAAGCAACATATATTTAAAGTTAATTAATAAAAGGTTTCTGTCAAACTACATAAAACCTATAATAATTAAAATTATTAAATTTGTGGTAATTTCTTCTAGAATAATACAACAGTAGGTCCTTATTATAAACTTTAGGTAGTAGATGTTGGCAAATAAATAACATTGCGTATCGAAATTACTAAAAAACTTACAGGATTTTTGTTGTTCTTTACTTGTTGTACAAATGGTAATGGATACGATTGTGAGTAAAGACTATTATTGCTGTATAACATATACTATTGAAATAGAAGAAGCTACTAATTCAAATGTTAATTGAGAAGACTGAGGTATAATATGAAAATATCTATATAATTAATTCAATATTATTAAAAGAATAAAGAAGGGAAAATAAGTTCTGTACAAAATGCTTTGTGTTCCGAAAAACTCTGCATTTACCACATAGTACTATGATAAACTAATATTATCAGAATAAGAGAAGCACAAGTAGCAACAGCAGTTGCAGAACTGGACTGGAGTATACACAGATGATTTAGCCACAGGTATTATCTACAAGAGGAGGTAGAGGCATTTATTTATATAGAAAGGACAGACACCACCACCACACAGGGATCCACATGCTCCAGCTACAAGGTGAAATGGATTGAGACCATACTGAAAGTCAAAAATTGAATTCACACTTTGTGATTTGGGTATTTCTTATGAACCAAAATAGTTAAGTTGTGGAAAAAACTATTTGAAGAAAGCAGAAATATGCAAAAGAAGTTAAACTTGTATGTTCTGGTTTGTGGATTAGCAGGAGATATTTACCTCAATTTAGTTATGCCATATACAATTCTGTCATTAGTTTCTCACCATAGAGCATATCGCGTGTTGTTGTTATGCGAAAAGATGCTTACGTATCATTAGGCTCGAGACAATATGCAGCATCTGTCTTTAATTCACTGTTTGCATTATTTACAGGGAGGCGTAAAAAGAATAAAATAGGCGATATTTCTTAAAAGGGGGTGACGTTTTCTTTTTGGCAAAGCAGTAGTGTATACAAGGGTGATTCTGCAAAACAGAAGGGCGTGGTCACGAAGGTTTGTAGGGGCTATGCGTTCAACACATCAGCATTAGTCAGATTTTCCCCTAGATTGGCCTCTGAAGAGATGGTAATGTGCAAAAATTTGAAAACTACGAAGAAGAAAGTATGAGTAAAATACACTTACTAAAGTTAATGGTTGGTCCATAGTAACCGTATAAAGTTTTATTTTTGCACTATAACAAGAAAGAGTTGACTATTGTGAAAAATTATTGCTTTTAAAAAGAGGAAGGAGAAGTAGAAAAACCTAAAATATATTTAATTACCTCGGGAGTTATATTATTTGCCCTACCAAAAAGAGATTTTCAAGCTTATTCAGCCTCCAAACTGCAACGACGCTGTGAATTGGGAAATTTTTTGCAAGCTATATTTTAGGTATTGCTGACACAAGTGATTTGAATTAACTCTCGAGGTGGTAATAAATATTAGATACCATGACACAGTTAGGTATAAAAATA
This sequence comes from Morbakka virulenta, assembly GCA_003991215.1. Taxonomy (NCBI): domain Eukaryota; kingdom Metazoa; phylum Cnidaria; class Cubozoa; order Carybdeida; family Carukiidae; genus Morbakka; species Morbakka virulenta. The sequence continues at coordinate 4,550,197 of RDPX01000007.1, read as the reverse complement.
TTTTGGATAATATTTTAAGTAAAAAGCATTGATTTCAGTTGGGTTTTTTTCAAATAAGAGATTAGTGGTACAGAACTTAAAATCGCTATTAAAACAACGATCATTTTGGTCGATAGCTCTTTTGCTTTGCTTAATCTCTGCCCATGTCCTGTCTGTCATCTATGCCTTCCCGTTACTAAGTTTTCTATACTCAAGGCACTGTTCACTCCTCTTTGAGACTGCATCTACAGTATTCTCCCAGTTTCTGTTGACCACGTTGTCTCGTTGACTTTGTTCTTGGTAAAGGTCCTGAAGTACTTGAAACCTATTCTTTACTTGCAAAAGGAACATCCTTAAGACCTCTTGTTGTTTCAATTGCTCTGTGTCAAAACTCTGTCGTCTATGAAGCTGATTGCCTGTCCACCTAAGTTTAAGCCTTAGAATAGCCGACACTAGGTGGTAGTCACTTCCCACATCCGCTCCTTGCCAAAGAGGCAGATCTTGTAGTGGTTGTTTCCAGAGCCCATTGATCATGATGTGATCAATTCAATTGTTAATTTTTCCATTGGCTGAGCACCAAGTCAACTTGTGGATTTCTTTGTGGGAAAAAAAGTTCTATCTATTATTAAGTCGTTTATGCCACGGACCTCTACAAGCCGCTTACCGTAGTTATTTTGGGAGCCACACCCAAACTTTCCTACTACTCTATCATTATGGCTGTTGTCACTGCCTACTTTGGCATTAAGGTCTCCCATTATTATAGTTAGGTCATGATGAGCTACATGGTTTAACTCTGCCTGAATTTGTTGGAAGAAGATATCTTTGTCAGTGTCGTCGCTGACATTTGTTGACGAATAACATTGGATAAATGAGAAGTTTTGTATACCCTCCGCTAAATATCACTTTCATTAGCCTCCTTTTTACTGGCTTATATTCCAACGAGGTCTTTTCTCCCCCTTTTTTGACAATACTGGCCAGCCTTTTATAGTATCCGCAATACAAGGCGCGTAGCGATATAACAGCAATCTAGCAGTAAAGAGACGATGGTTACACTTTACACCTAAATGCGAAGTGCATCTCTCTTTCTTTCCTGAATACAAATAAATCACTCTCTCATATACATAATTTCTACAAGGTGAATTTAGCCATTACATCAGCATTCCAAACTGAAAGACATTAAGTAAGCACTCTTGTGTGACTCGTAACTCTTAGGAATTTGTGATTACACAATTAATGGGACACTAGCTATGTCAAGATTGCTAATCTGTATGACATAAATACTTGGTGTCTTGCACAAGGAGTTTCCGTGGTAACCATACATGTCACCTCTCCTCCTCCCAAAATTAACTAGATGAATAATAAGCTAACTAATAACACTCTAGTACTACTTCACTTCACTATGTATACATACACATATTTGTATATATATATGGGTCGTCCAAAATTCTTCTGCTGTCTTGAAACAATTGGAGTTGCTAAATAAAAACTTAAAAGCTAAATCTATTTCAATTTTTGACTTTAGTACTCTCTACACGAAACTGCCACATGCTAACCTTATTGAAGTCCTTAACAATCTTGTTGAATTTGTTTTTAATGGAGGTCGGAAGACTGCAGATGGAAACAGAAAATACTTAACTGTAAAAGGTACTTCTTGCTTTTTCACCAGGAAAAGGCATGGTGGTAAAAGTTACAGCAAGAGGCAAGTTCAGATGATGGTTGATCACCTAATTTTGCAAACTTTCTTTTGTTTTGGAAACCTTGTTTTTCAACAGGTAATAGGCATACCCATGGGTATAGACCCTGCTCCATTCTGGGCAAACCTTTATCTCTACGATTTTGAAAATAAGTTCATCACCAACCTAATTCGCACTGATCGATACCGTCGATTTAAGTTTAAGAATTGCTTTCGTTTTATTGATGATGTCTGTAGTATTAACAACTCAGAGGAATTTCAAAAATGTCATCACGAAATCTATCCAAGTGAGCTGGTACTGAAATGCGAACACACAGCCCAACATGCTACCTTTTTAGACTTGGACATAACAGTCAAAGATGGATTATTCGTTTACAAGCTATTTGACAAGCGCGTTACTTTTCCTTTCGATATCGCCTGAATGCCGGTTCTATCTGGAAATTTACCTCGTCATGTGTTCTATGGGTCAATACTATCCGAAACTCTACGTATCGCCCGTGCTTCTCTTCTCTACGATGATTTCATCGTCGAGACCAAAGAACTTTTCGGTAGGATGATGACACAAGGAGCTTTCCAAAATAAATTAAGGAATGTTATGTGTAAAGTTTACGGCAAACATTTTGATGCTTTCTCTTCTTTTCACAAAACATGTTTCCACATTACCTCAGATTTAACTACTATGTAAATTTATTGTCTTATCTTCTGTCCTTGAATTTTTACCTTCTATTCTCTTCCTGATTGATTACTGATAGCCTGTACTTAACTGTATGGAGCTGATGGCAAATGGTCACTTTCCTTCTTTTCTTTCCGTAATATATATCTCTCTCTTTCTCTCTTTCACCATGTTTTTTTTAGATCTTTGTAACAGAAGGTATGCTGATTGTTGGATACCCGTAACACATGTGGAAAGCAGCCACTGCCGGTCACAAGCCCGGGACCTCTGTTACCAACATTGTCTATCTTATGTCTGTCTCTTATCTAATTTTCTGAAGCACTTCTTCTATGGCTTTGTTTATGTATTGCGTCTCGAGTCGTGTAAAATTTGTTTGTGATGTATAAGTTGTTTGTTTGTTTGTTTTGGGTTTTTTTGATATTGTGTTTTTTTATATGTTATTATTTTGTCAAAGAAGACCAAAATTCGAATAGTAGAGACTATGATTTTTCCTATAGCTATGTACGGATGTGAAAGTTGGACGATCAGAAAACAAGATAGAAAACGAATAGATGCATTCGAGTTATGGTGCTGGAGAAGAGTGTTAAAGATTTCCTGGATTACAAGGGAAACAAACAAATCTGTAATTGAGACAATAGCACCTGAATTATCTCTGGAAGGAAGAATAGTAAAACAAAGGCTAAGATTCTTTGGACACGTGATGAGGAAAGATGGCTGCCTGGAAAAAGATCTTATGCTAGCAATATGTGAGGGACAGAGAAGAAGAGGGAGGCCACGACAAAGATGGATGGACGGTGTCAGAGAAGCCACGGGAAGAAATCTTGGACAGTTGAAAGAAGA
>RDPX01000007.1:4510408-4537191 GCA_003991215.1 Morbakka virulenta | reverse complement strand
AATGGCTCATGACGTTGCTTCTTTAACAGAGCATTATTTGATGCCTTCATCTATTCTTTAGCCTTGCGATCTTTGGTGATGTTTGGTAGCATGACTCTATTTCTTTTTTCTACGAATTTTATTTCTTCCCATTTATCTAATATTTATTGTTTCATGTCTGTTTTTCTCCCTTCTTCGTGTTGTTCTGATTGAAACAAATGCCTAACATATCCTTTATTATTATCTGTCTTCTTATCATCTTCTCTTGCTATATTATCTGTGCTTGCACTGATTTCGTTTTCTGCCGTGTCTATTTTTTGCTGGTTTCTCCTAATGTCTGTTTTTATTCTTTCTAATTCAGTTTCCGTTAATCTTTTATTTTTTAATATGCCTCTCCTTACATTTGTTACTTTGTTTACATCTATGTTAGCTCTGTTGTCAAGATTCATCCTTCCCCATATCTGGTAGGTGTGGGTTGTGCTATTCTCATAAGATAGTTGCTTAAGTGCCTGGTAATAAGCTTTCATGACTTGTTTGTATTCCTCCCGTGTCCACTTCTGTCTTTTTTCTATGTTATTCGGCTCATAACTTTGCAATCTAGAGGGCCTATTTGAAAATTATTCTCATTACGGAAATCCTCTAGGGTCTGGGAGTTGGAGGAATTTGTCCCAGTAGCACATTTTTCGACCCCAGCCTGGTCCATCACTGAGGAGCGTGCTCCTTGTTTAACCGCGATACGAGCGATGCGGGATGATTTTTTAAAATTATTTTCCATAAACATGGGGTAATTGGTTATCCAGGTTTTCCTTCCTGGATGTTTTTAATCGTGACACCATCACTAGGGGGGTTGCCAACCAAGGCTAAAGAGCCCTCCCTGCCCATGAGACAGACGTTTATTATTATTATTATTATTATTAGTAGTAGTAGTAGTAGTAGTAGTAGTAGTAGTAGTAGTAGTAGTGGTAGTATCATCATCATCATCTATTAAATTGCATGCATTTTAATAAAATTACTCACCTGGTCACCCCAGTGACCTAGGGTAAGTAAAGCGTTAAAATAGTTGAACACGAACAATAAGAACGAGAACGATTACAAGCGTTTAGGAATATAAAACAATGCATTTCTTAAAACAAAGAGAGTCAGAGAATGTGACCAGTACTAGTCAGGACTATTTTTTGAACATCTCTCAATTAATGATTTCCAGTCTTAAGGCTTTAGTGTTCCCTTAAAACTCCTTATATTTGATACTAATAATTAGTATTATATAATTATTATATTATTATTATTATTATTAAATTAATATAATAATATTATTATCATTATTATTATCTTTATTATTATATCACTATTTTATCATTATTTTTATTATCATTGTTATTATGATTATTATTATTACAGACTAACAAGAAAATATAAGAATATATATTTTTATTGTATGACTGAAGTAAACACCTATATCAAGTTTTTCTATGTCTTACTGACTGACCCAGAGTAGTTTTCCCTCAGACATTTTCAATTCCACTGGGGACTCTACTCACTATCGTTACCAAACATCACCTCTATGTATTTCTTTTTTCCTTCTTTAGCTTCTTCGTCGGCTACATTTGTTTTCAACTTGAAAACAGTGACAACAATCTTCACGAATTATAAAGTTTTGAATGCTCAGAATATTTTAGAGAATATCTAGTTTGCGGTAGTGTAACAAGTACTGTGTTCATTGAGCTTCTTCTTTCTGTTTTAATAATATCTGAATCTGCTAGTTATACGCTCTGCTGGAACATTAGATACCAGAAAAGTGCCTATAATTGAAATAAATTTCAGGAGAGTTGGATACTTTTTTGCACCACCAGGCAAGGGTGCATATTTCACTTTGATCCAATATTTGTCCCATTGCTCTTCTCTATTCATGTCTTCGAAGGTGTGCTGCCTCCATTCACGGTCAAGATCATTGGTGTTGAGTCTTTCATGTAAATATGGAAGTTTTGTGAAAATCGGTACAAGAGATAGGGGAGAAGCTCTTGATGCATTTTTTGAATGAGTAAATTCCACAATTTCATAAAAAGCCACTTTGAGGTAGAATCTATTTTGACTTTGCAGAATACTTTTAATCATGGATCTCTGGAATGAACGCAGGAAGTTTACAAATTTGAACTTTTCCTACCTTTTATATAGTGTAAGGTGGCTGTTGCAGTCTTAACCAAGTAAATTGTTTGAAAGTCAGAATGGAAATTAACATTCCAAAGACCAATATGCTATGCTTCTGTCACCTTTAGATAAACCATATACATGCTATCGTGGGCGATAGATTTCACCAGCGTTTCAACTTCCATTTGAAATGCAAAGAGAAGTGGCTTTTTACTCTCAAAAGGACGATTGAATGAATTCAGCCTTTCCAGTTTGTAGCTCAAGAACTCAAGATGTGCGAGTACGAAGTTATTGTTTGGAGACTGGTTAATTCTATCATTCTAATGCATTGGATCATCTGTAGCAATCAACAAATTAATGTTTTAAGGTTTGATATTGAGCAAGGATACGATTTACACAAGCTGGAGGGACAGCCATATTGTCGGTGTTGGTGAAAGCATCTTGTAATGTTCCGCTTCAACAAATGACTGAAACTCTTTGTAAGCATCTTGTCGTTTGACTGACCTACTAAAGTGTGCAGATGTCCCTACAAAGGTCTTCTGGACTTTTCGGTAATTTTAAAGGTGCATACGATGAAGACAAGTGTATTAAGTGGCATGAACATTTAATAGTCATAGTATGTGAGTCTTCTTCTACTAACAGCAATAAAACAGAGTGTCTTTCCCCAAACATGACATAAGTACTATCAGGTGAGTAACCAAGTATATTTTTCATTGGAATGAAATGTTCCTGTAATGTGTCTTTCAAGATTTTATAAATGGCATCTCCTTTTCCTTCAATCCACTTAATCATATCAACCTAGAGGTACTTGCTTTCAAATTACTCCATTTCAAAGTAAGATGTCAAAATGGCCAATTGTTTCTTTGTAATTTTGTCATTTTCCATCCAATTCTCATTTCCTTCCTTCTTCCTTCCAAAAACTCAAATTTTCTTTTGGAAGGAGATTTCCTTTCAAGTGGAAGCAGTAGTTTTGTTACCAAAATCATTTCTGTTTCCTCCATTGTTCTTTTTAAAAATACGTGGGGAAATATTTTGTCTGTCTTTTCAAGAACTGTTTTGGCTGAGCCAGAGAAATGTTATTGAACAATTAAGTGAGTTTATTTTATGATCAAGGGGGGCCCTGATACTTACTTACTTACTTATCCTCTTCGAGCCATGGGCGGCTCATAAGGCTTGACAGCATCCTCCGCCATCTCTCTCTCTGTCTTTGGCTATGTTCCTAACTTCGTTCCATGTTTGCCATCCCAGGTCATTTGTTTCTGCTTCCGCACTCCTCCGCCATGTTGTTCGCGGGCGTCCTCTCTTNACTTGATTAGGCATTTCCTAGTCTCAGGGCTCAACATGATTCCTACGCCTCTATGATGTTGTTCATCTGATCCAGAATACAGTACAGACTCTCCAGTGTTGACCTTCACTTCTCCGAAACCAGTCCATCTTGCTTCGCTTATGCCTAGTATCTGTAGATGGTATTTCCTCATTTCCCTTGCTATTATTGCAGTTTTTCCGGTGGTGTACATGGTTCTTACATTCCAACATCCTACATGGATGTATCTTTTTGGTGTTAGAAGTGATCTCATGCATGTCGTTCTCAGGTTGGAGACTTCCCGTAGGCTTTCGCCCCCAGCCGTCATATGCGTGTCTTCCCATCTGAGGTCATTATCTTCAGGGATTTCACACGACATGGTTCTGAGACCATAGGTTTTCATATTGTTTGCTGTCCAAGTTTCCGTAATCGGTGGTTGTTTTATGGGAAGGGGTGATTGGTCCCTTGCCAAACCCTCCTCCTTTCTCATCCGGGCTTGGGACCGGCCATGGCGGAGTTGGGGGCCCTGATAAGTTTTGTTTAAACATCCATATTGTGAGACTTGTAACAATGGTAGCCATATTACTTTTAAATTGTCCATCAGCTACTTGAACTTCTCAAAATTTCTGAATAAAAACCTAGCACATAGGAAAAAGAATATAGTATTTTTTATTCCATTGTTTACACACTAAAATACTTAACAGTAGAGTATTTGGCTACTTGTTACTGTATGAACGGCAAGTCTATCCAAGGGTACATAAAATTCTGAAGGAGGATATCATTGACTGAAATATCAGTCCTTTTAAATCTTTCATGATACATATTAACCTAACACCTCCTTTTCAGTAGTTCGGAAGGCTTAACTCTATCAACAATTTAAAAAGTTGGAAAATCAACAGCAGGATTATGTTTTAATACGTATGTAGCTTGGAATGTAAACGAAGTTTTGCGATTGAATGGAGGTTTTACAATTAAAGGGGAATTTTTACTCTTTCTTAGGTTATTTTTGGATTGTTGAATAGTTCTGTTTTTTATTTTGAAATGTTATTTACTCAGAGTGAGCCTCGAGAAAGAAATCGGAGAGGCCATAAAAGAAGGCGAAAAGACTCATTCTCGTTAACTGACCCCCATTTTATTGTAGATGACATCCCAATTAGATGTTTTTTATCAAAAAAAGAGAATATAGTAGATGGTCTGGCAAAATTCAAAGAAAAAAGCCTGTTTTTTTAAACTAAAAAATAATATATCTTTCCTTTACCTTTGTGAACATTATGTAAAATGATACTTAGCAGACCTCTCGCCAATCAAAGTTGTGATGTCTTCACTTATAAAAAGTAACTCTCTAAATCTTTTAAGAGAGGCAAGAAATAGGGTTTTGATACTTTACGTTTTATGCTCATTTTACTCATATTGGCACACGAAGGCGTAGACATCTAGAATGTGTCCTGCAAACAAAATTGTCCATGGACACTAAAACAAACGTTCATCTAACCCAAGAGAAGTTGTTATCGCATTGACAACAATGCTGTCAACGCTGTGAATGGTCTGCGGTTAATTAAGTAAAGGGACTGGGACGAATAAAATTAATTTTTCCTCTCACGACTTCAACTAAAGAAGTTTCAAAAATGAAGTGCCTATCCAAATCCTAAAATAGTCTCTTTTGAAGATTTGTTTACGTCATATCTTTCTATTCTGTTGCTTGGTGTGATATTTACTGTCTAATCTAATTGATTGTATTTATCTCGTCTTGTGGACAAAACATGTTCAGATATATTGCTATTGGATTAGAATTTCGTATAAATAATTAAGTCTTAGTATTAATTTCAACGCCTTGTCCTTGGAGCTCACTTATGATGTTAATTACTCTATATAAATTTCTTAGAAGTGCTTTATTTTGCCACTTAATGGTTGTTTGTGGCAATTTTCTTTCAATATTCCCAAGAATTTATTAGACTTCTAGTACCGACTACTAGTGACAAGGTGGTTTTATATTTTACTTTGCATTTGACAGACGTTTCACATACCATTTTCAATATCATTTTGCATTTAATATTGCATACAATTTTTCATCTGGCAGACGTTCTTAGTGATCTAAATTGGCACCCATTCTTACGTTGATTTGTAAACTGGTAGTACGCACTTTCCATTTTATCTGGCAATCGTACTTTACCTTGTTCCATCAAGTTGTGTTCGACTTCTGATGAATCCCATGATGACCCGTTTTCAGCCGTTCTGATTTCCGGGTAAGCTCTTTCAGGTGTTACAGAGTCTTCCATGTCGATGCTGTGACTTCATCTAAACATCTACTGCATGGTCTTCCTCTTTTTCTTTTGCCTTTGTAACCACTCAACACAATCATCTTCTCCATACTGTCACCACCTGTCTTTACAAAATTACCAAAATACGATAATTTTTGTGGCAGAATTAAGGCTTGCAGGTTATTGCTTGCCTGATCTCTTCCCAAATGTTGGTTCGGCTGAGAGACCAAGGTACCCGTAACATGCACCTCCAGCACTGCATCTCGAAGCTGCCAATCTTCTTCGGGTCAAATTTAAGGGGTGTCCAGAACCCAAAGGCGTACAGGCAATGGAGAACACAGGGCTTCTTATTAACATCTGCTTCTTGTTAAAGAGAAATAAAGAAAAAGAGAGAGAAAATGGGCATCAAAAAGAAAAAAGTGGGAGATGTGGAGACAGAAATCAAGTGCCTCTTCGACACTTTTATTAAATTATCGTATTGCACAATTTTTCATACCAAAAGCACTAAATGATGTAAAGTGGGTATATTTAAAATAATTCTGCTTTTTCAAAATTCTTATGTCTTTTCAATAATATAGCAAAGAAAATGGAACTAAGACACCTGCAAGCCAAGATCTAGAGCAATTAAGTTACCATGGCTGGTCACATTGAACACAATAATTATCCATCTCCAAACCCAGTAACAGCCTTGTGGGTACAACCCATAGATTTAAAAACAAGCTGGTATAGTTTGTTGTATAATAGATCTGCTTAATGTTTATAGCAAGCAATGTACAATTTGTTTAGCTTATTCTCTGTCAGCCACAAAAGTTGTTATTCTCTACATCGTATTTAAAATGTTTCCCTTCTAGTTCTTACAGAGATTTGCTTACTTTCTAATTCTGAGGATTTTGCATTACCTCTGTTAACTTGCCCTAATCTCTAACTGACAACGTTATCTGTCCTCAGACTCTTGGTTCAAGAAAACTGACAACTTTATCCAAATCATCACTAGCTTCTGCTATAAACAGTATCCCGGCTACTGCGTGTATTTCATAATATTCTCATAGAGAGGCTCTTCCTACCTCTGATTGGGAATATGTTCTTTCCTTTAGAAAAACTTGTTTATAGGTGACATCTTTAAAATGTGATTTTCTTTCTGCCTTTCTATTTTTATTGCTTACTGCTTTCATATTAATATTGCTTAACAAGCTTTTATAATTTTTAATTTAGGAAGACAACAAGCACGTTTTTATTCCAGTTGAAAGTAATAAAACCTGCTAACACCTCCCCAAGGCTTAAGTCAAACTTTCTTCAAACTCTTGCCTCGTATTTAAAACCACAAAGAAAATATCGAAGTCAAACAGAAATCCTCTTGTCATATTCACATGCACCTTCACAATTGATAAATAATATTATTACATTAATTACAAAATAATCATTTAGCAGGAAGTTAACGAACAAAATTAATAGGTAAATTAAGCTCATTAAAAAATTAATGGAAACAACTGTACCTTTTGACAGCCCATGGATACTTATCACAAAAAGATGCTTGAAAACTCTACAATAGGTTTCATGTTTTTAAAAATCTACTTTTATTTTCCATATTTTGCCGTAGAAACGTCAGATATTTTGAAAAGTCTAATTTTTTTACTTTTGATCCAATCCCCATGTTTCTGCATTTAATTATCTCAGCTGAATTAGTGTCAATTCTTTTGTAACCGTTGCCTCTAATTCACAATACATCTAAGTTAAATACGTGTTTAAAACACCCAATGCAAACATATTAAACAGAACATGCTTTTACTCATATCAGATTTGACTTCGTTTTATTTTTCGTTTTCCGTAATTTTCTTATCTGTTACTACTCCTAGAATCAGTTGCTTATTTAAATATTCCCTAACCTGGCCATCAACAGCCAACCCTTTGTTTACATCATCCTTGCTTACTTACCAAGCCGAATGTCAGGAACGTTATACTGGAGCAAATAGAGTAATCAAGAAGTGTAAGGCTGTGAGGTAAAAACCAATAAGAAGGCCTATGTGAAGAATCTTACAGAGAAAGCAAAGGAACTAGGTCAACAAAGATACTTGAATGAATTATACAGCATTGCAAAAAAAACTATCATGAATGGGATGACTGACATCCAGACCAATCAAAGACAAAGCAAGATTTACCTTAAACAACGAGAGAGATCAACTGAAGAGATGGAGAGAGTACTTTAAAGAAGTACTTAATCGATTAAATGCAATGCAGCCACTAAAATACTGCTCCAGCTAAAATACTCTTTGAAAAACGCTCCAGAGAAAAAATATAAAGACAATCCATTTCCTTCCTAAGCATTAAAGACAGAGTCAGATCTGTAAGAATAACCACTCTACCTTCTATATAAAAGAATCTGGACTACAGAAAGAAACACTTCAGGATTTAAAATATATTCATTTCACCAATCACTAAAAGAAAAGTAGCCCAAAAGATTTTTCTATTTTGCGTTATTATTATTCTTACCAGAAAAGGTGCTCAGCCGCATTCTACTTTAGAATATGAAGGTCAACCTTTAAGAGTGCTTCGATAGGAATAGGCTAAATTTCTTAAAGATGTTCAGCACAGAGTGGAAAGCTACCCTCAGAGGGATTATTAAACAGCCATTGTAGCTAAATTTCTCTCTGCATATAACTTTTTTGGTTTTAAGAAGTCCTTTCATAGTGTTGGCCTGTGGAAAGTACTCAAGCATTACGGTACCCCTAGCAAGATAATCATATATATTAGAGCAGAGTACGAGCTGTCGACCTTATCGGTTGTCCAAGCTGGACACTTGACAGTCTTTTAAATTTCACACGCATGTATATTAAAGAGGGATAATTTCTTTGTTCCTGGTTCTGGTAGCTGCAGCAAAGGCGTGAAAGAGGGATACAATGAACCTTTTCAACCTTATGACGATACACTTGGTGCTTGTTCAGTTAATCACCCTGGAAAAAAACCCTCTAAACCCAATCTTTGAAAGAAGCTTTTTATCATTTTCTAAATAACAGCTGTTAATTAACTGATTTTCCGATAACCTAAAACGCCAGTGACAAAATAGCTGAAGGACAATTAAAAACTACATTGGTTCAGCTTGATGAACTGGAACCAATTTTGCAATCGTCTAGATATATTTGTGGTTAAGAGTTTCAAAAACTCTTGCAAACGATTATCTACTCCTGCAGCTATCGTGTTTTTCATACCTATTGTCATACTTTTTTTAAATTTTATCATTGTCATAGTTGAAGATCGTTTCATTAAGCCATCTGCACTGGCTGTAAAGACAAAGCTAAATTTGAACTATTTATCTGCTTTTGCTAGAATCAGAGATTGAGGTACCAAAAAAGGTAATAAGTTTGTCATCAGTGTATTTTCGATTTGGATATCTTATTTTTGAAAAATGAACAAGAGCCAATTCCAATTTTATAGGAGATTCGATAGCTTCACCACCCACAGTGAGAACTGAATCTGAAGTAGGGTTGTTATTTTTGATAGAATAGATGATTCTGTGTTTCAAAACCAGATGGACTTTTATATTTTCTTAAAGTAGCAATAGTTTATGAGGGCTTTTAGCATTATGTATCACGGTTTCTCAATCTTTTATATAAAAAAATATGCCGCTTTTTATTTCTTTTCCAATGGGAATATCTAAGGCTTTATCTTCCTGAACCATATTTGACCTAACTCTGTTATCATCCGCAGAGACTTCTTTTATTTCATTTCTTTTATTTTTTATTTTGTAACAATAAATGCATGCTTATCAAATGTGTGTAAGAGGATAAGGTACATAATACCTTATATAAATTATTCATTTCTGGTGTTGAAAAGTGTGCTCTAATCTGCTGATTTCAAAACACTAGCAAACTTTTTTAAACCATAATTGCGATAATCTAGGCTCATGATAATTTTGAATAGATTTTCAAGTTTGCTTACAGATTCATCCGACCACTTCGTGATCTCCATTGCCGATAGGAATTACAGTTGAATCTGTTCTTGTAAATATATTGCCATTAACTCAATTTCAAAAAGAATAAATATAGATGGAAAGGAATTTCATTTGTCTTCCCCCTACCCACATCGTTGGACATTTCATCCTAATTGTTTACATAGGGCTGATCAATTCCACAGAACGACGATCTCCCTGCTAAGGTTAGATCAACTGATCCCAACATCATGGAGGGAAAGGAAATTGTGAAAATAATATAGTATAAAGAGAGAGAAAGTGTAGGTAAGTGGAAAATATGTGTGCACAGAATTGGGTTGGAACTAGTTCCTATGAAAGTAAAGTGAAAGTATGTTTACAAAAATGACAAGGTTAAGAACGAGTGCCAATGGCTCAATTGGTAGAGCAAGTGGGCATGATTTTATAGGCACTGGTTTGAACTCAATACGATACAGACATTTTTTCTTCACTTTATAAAGCAATTTCATTAACTAGGCTTGTTTTTCGATCTAACCTTGTAGGTTTTTTAATTAACTCCTTAGGACAATATGTCTAATTCGACTTAAATTCAGTGTTACATTTTTTGTCTATAAAGTTTATATTTGCGCCCGCCAGGATTATATCCATTTCCGATTCAACAAAACTACCGGCAAGTAAATTCCAAATTGTTTAATTTTAGAAATAAAGCTTAACGAATCTGAACCTCTGGTTGCAACAGAAATAAAAATATTTGTTGCTTAATTTGATATAGTTTCTGACCAGTATGAGGCAATTTTTTCTCAGTATGAAACCATAGTTAGCTGAAAATATTTCTTTTCTTGAAAATGCTGAAATGTTATAGCTGGGATACACGTAACGGCCAGCATGCTTCGAATCATGTTGATAACGTTGTTGGCAACGTCTACCAAACTAATTTAGGATTAATACTACATGACTTTATTTTACTTAAGCTTAGCTTCGTGATAGTTCTGTTGCCAGCTCTCCAGGTTATTAAATGGGTTATCTGGCAGTGAAATTCTGTTTTTGTGTGGGTTACTTCGGATGTTATTGCACTCTAAATTCAGGATCGTGTTTAGTTTTGTGTTTTTGTTGGTGTTGTATGTAGCATGCCACCACGCAATTTAGGTGCATGTGTAACTGAGAGTTCCTGAGCATTTCAGTTAAGACAAGGTTTAGTTTCAATTCAATCCTGTGGTTTCATTTTGGTAAAGGTCATAGGGCTTCAAGAGGTACATATTTACATGTTTTCTAACATTATTCATGTTATTCAGTTTATTATGCTGAGGATCCGTAGTTTAATGGTTAGTGATAATACACCTTAATCAATAGGTTCTGGGTACGATACCACCGACCGGGCGACTTTGGAACTTCACAGAAAAGAAAAAGCCATTGCTTGGCGTCAGGAAGAGCATCCGGCCAAGAAATTCCTCACTGTCAAATCCAAGTTCCTATGAGGGGTACCGTCTGAGACCCAGTTACTAGGGGAAATGACGTTAAAACAAAAAACATTCTATTTATTATGTACTTATTGCTATGTTTGATATATTTTTCACTCTTTATCTTGTATTTTTGTTCTTTGACATCAATTTTGTGTTCAGTTATATTCACTTTGGTATTAATTATGTAATTTGTACTTTTTATACAATTTATAGAATTAAATCGAGTTATGGTATATCAGCCAATTTGTAAGATCAATATATGCCAAGAGGTTGCATGTATTGCCGTGTTGATATTTGGTTTCTTGTATGTGATTCTTGGATCTTGGAGGTTAAATTTTTGAGAGCTTAGAAAAGCACCAGCTTTCCAAGTAAGATGTGTGGTTCTTACAAACGTATTTATAGATTTCTTTTGGCAGTAAAAAATCTCCATCTTTATTCTTCTGCCCATCCCTCTTCGAAGACTTGAGATGGATTTTCATTGCATTTCATTTCATTTCAAACATCTTTCGCGGAGAAAGCAAGTTTTCTAGAATGGCAATCATGATAAATTTCCCTTTCTTTTGGTAGAAATCTCATTTCCAATCAAGTGACACCTTGCCCTTTTTACCTTATCTTTGCTATTATTATTATGATGATGTTTTGATTTCTTTTCTTTATATTGTGCAAAGTTTTAGAACTACTAATCGCTGGGCTATTACTCATAGCCTAAGGTATTTAGTCGTTCGTAAATACTTTTATTTATTTTTTTTAAATTTCACGATTTTTTTTCCTAATTTTTCTTTTTAAATATATTTCATTAGATACATTTCTTTCTACTAAGTTCTAAAGGAGAGTGTTCTTGTAAGGATATGTGCTGTACTAATGAAAACTATCTTCTGAATTTCCGGCAGCTGTATGTTTCATTTGATATACTTATCTGTCCCTTTATTCACCATACCCAGAGCGCCCACAATAACTGGGATTGTCTTTGCTCTCATTCGGCCAACTTCGATCTCTATTATTATTATTATTTATTATTATTATTATTTATTATTATTATTATTATTNTAAATTTCACGATTTTTTTTCCTAATTTTTCTTTTTAAATATATTTCATTAGATACATTTCTTTCTACTAAGTTCTAAAGGAGAGTGTTCTTGTAAGGATATGTGCTGTACTAATTAAAACTATCTTCTGAATTTCCGGCAGCTGTATGTTTCATTTGATATACTTATCTGTCCCTTTATTCACCATACCCAGAGCGCCCACAATAACTGGGATTGTCTTTGCTCTCATTCGGCCAACTTCGATCTCTATTATTATTATTATTTATTATTATTATTATTTATTATTATTATTTATTATTATTATTATTATTATTATTATTCTATCTTTATAGAGTATGATACTGTTACCAGAACAGGTAGTAATTATGTCCCCATCGTTTATTCTTAAAATACAATAGTTATACAGGCCACGACGAAACAAAAAAATTAACTCTCACCCGAATTCACCTGGCTTGAAGTAGCGGCAATACAACAAAATAACATATCATTCAACAATGGCACTTCAAATGTTGCTTAGGGTACGTTTTCAATCACGTTTTTATTCGAAATGGATTTATATTCACGTGGCGGCGGTACTCAATAACTATCAATACTCAATACCATTATAATGAACCATGATTCAAGCACATGCAACGGTGTCTTTGTCCAGCTTTTGTTTTCCAAACCCTTAAGTCAAAACCAAAACAATATTTCTACAATTCGCACAATTTTCTTTCGCTCTCCATGGAACCCTATCATAAGATCGATTGGTCACGCCAAAACATTCAACTGTGTTTCACAATCGAGAATAATCGAAATGGAAGGTCAGTACGGAGTTACCGATATACTTACAAAAGACGTACACGTGAATTGCAAGATGTTGGGCTGGAATCGTAGGATTGAATGGTCACCCCCTAAACCAGGCCATTATATTACATGGAAAGCGGGTGCTGGTGTAGCCTGCTGCAATGCATATAATACGCAGAAAGAAGAAAACTTCTATGCTTACATTTGAATGTTACCAATTAAGTATTAGAGTTCATGGTGTTACCCAAGATGGGGCTGATTAGTAACGACGCTAAAATGGAAATCTGGGTTTCACTGTTGTTGCGAGTCGTAACTTCACTGGATCTTTATATTTCCTGTCTTGCTCTGATATATTGGTAAATAATGGCACTTTTAATGCATGGCAAAAGGATGTGTCCCATTTGGGGTTATACAAAGTATACCTTTGGCTATTCGAATAATCAGACAAGATTTTTTCGATAGACCAACTAATCGGGGAATGTGGATGTGACATGGGTGTGTCGGTAATGAACAACACATTAGCGGTCGATAACGGAGTAATTAATTTTTAACATAGTGAAAAACAAAGCTGCATTACTGTTTAGGTATGAGCAATATTCTGGGCCTTTGGAAAGGCCTTTTCATCAAACTGCATTCGCGAATAGCTATGATCCTATTCATACTGCGCGATTTGGCTCTTCCCCGAAAGTGTACTTGTCAACCCGCTTTAAGAGCTTCCATGAACTCTTTGCAATAGTCCAGCAATGTAAGGCTAAAGACGAGGCGTATATGCCCTTCTAAGAAATCGTACACAAGAAAGGTAGTCATAAATTCATATTCCGGCGAACTTCAACTCAATGTTGAAAAAAATTGTATCATACTGTTTCAGGTGTGGTTGTTACATAGTTATTACTAAGTTTTTTCTACGTCTTTTGCTAAAATGTTTCTTGTAAACAAGAAATCTTTCGTGTCAATTTACAAAGCTACCAATGAAAAAGGTTATTTAAAAAAATCAGCTCCTTCACATTCTTTGGTGGAAGGTTTGCCCTCCTCTTATTAAAATATGTCCTGCCACCATATTCTCCCTTTGAAGGCATAATTGTCCCAGGTGTGCACAGAAACAGCTGTGCCAGAACGGCAACGTTTGGAAATATAGTTTCGTTTATTTGCCACACTTCAGGGCGTTATCGTTTGGAAGCAAGTAATACTGTTATAAAAATACGTGAGTTCATCACGGAGTGCCTCTTGTTAATCAAAATAATTGTCCCCACAAATAATTGTATTCCAGATGAACTTTGGCCACTTACGACTGCATTTGAGCATAGAACTATACTCGAGGTTGCTTCACTAGTTTGATCTACAGAAAGATGTTTGCTTCGTACATGAGCCATCAGCAGACATGCTCCCATGGTAGATAAATCTATCTCCGCAAAGTTTCAGCTTTCCTTTCCCATGGTCAGCCTTTTCAAAATATTCCCAGGCTGGGCTTGAACCCTTTATTTTGTAGAAAATAAGAAGTTTTCTGAAACGTTACCAACTCTTTAAAAATAAAACAGGAACTAAAGTAGAGCCCGTGTCGCACGACAGCCAGCTGGGGGTAGAGCAAGTTATCATGAACTTTTAAAATCAACATTCTAATTGCTTTATCATAATTGGCATTCGTAATGCGGAATAAAAATGAGTAATACTCTTTGTGAAAACCCTCTTTGTGGTAATATAATTCACTGCGATATTGCGTCAAAGCTTCTTACGTTTTATGAAAAGAAAAGTATTCGGGGCCATGATGCAGCATGCAAGCCTCGTACTCTTTTCTCATATTATTGTACAGTGAACATGCACATCTGTAATGCAAAATCAACGCGGGTTTAAAAGCCTCTTTGAATTTATCTATACATCTCAAGCGCCACCACGTTTAATCACTTTGGAAACTCCGGTATTTTGGCATGCGCTTTATTGATAAAGCAATGCTGTCCCTTCACTGACCACCAGATATTTGATAACTAATTAAATTGAAATTCAACGACTAATTTGAATCTTCAGTGCTTTTCACAGGTCACGAAACCCAGTCATTGATGACCTGTGACCAATAAACACACACCAACAAGAAGGATTTCCCGCCCCGCCTCGCTCTAAAATCCAACTGTTGCTGAGCACAGTGTGCGTTACTTTCCGTAATTATGTGTTTCGCAATTCTTGGAGTAAAGCTCCTGTTGTTTTGACTGTCCAAAAGTATTTCAGGTGGGTTCATTGTTCGACCATGGGCACATGATTCTTGTCAGATTTATTTTTGAGTGGTGAAATTTGATTACGTGTTAATCGTAAACAAAACAACTTTGGGATTTTGTCACAAATTCTCTATTAAAGCACCTTCGTACTTTTTATGGTCACAGCGAACATTCTATTTCGGTAGACATTTGGGCTGTCAAGTGATATTCGACCACTGCTGACTGTTCGTCGTGATCACTTTTTTTCTTAAAACAGGTATAGTCGATTACTGAACTGCAGTTGAAGTATTCGAACATCGCTCTGCTTGGTTGATAACCGAAGGTCAAACCATCCTTCCGATTAATCATTGGGCAGGGTGGTCTCAATATGCACTGATATGAAAATAAATTCAATAAAACGACAGCAATGTTTTAAAAAACGAGCCTTGTCAGGGGCTTGGCCCTGGATGGCCTTAACGTAACAGACCTTTTCTTTGCCTTTATGAAATCCATAGAGGCAAATCAAATTCCCGAAACCTCTTTCACAAAGTCAAAACATTAACTTTTACAGCATGGTAAACAAGCAGGAAGAAAAAGGTACACAAAGACAAAATCAAACGCTAAAGGTGTAGTCAGTGTTCCAGCATCTGTAATACCTCGACTTTCACAATTACTAGCATATTCATTGTGGACCCTTTTTTCAAATCTGTACATTAAGTTTCTGTTCCAAGCCGAGCCATGGCAAATCAACTGTTGTCAAAAAACCCAAAACGTTTGTGGATGGTGCTTGGAAACAATTCTGCATACCTATTGGTCAGAAACCATAACAAACAGAAAGGTCTGGGGAAAAACATGACTGCGCTCCCAGGGTGCACATATCTTAAAGCGAAGAGGGCTTGCGCTCGCCCTTACAAAGTCTGTGTCAAACATCACCAGACAGGCCCTGGCATGTAATACTCCAGGGAAAAGATAACAAGCAAGGCTTACGAAAATTTACATGATTTAATCTGAACTTTAAAAGACAATGTGTGAAAATCAAATAGTATTTTCAAACTTTAAATCATTCCTAAAACACTTGCTTCAAAACTGTGTAAGTACTGAACATAAAACAGAGAGCCAATAAATCAGTAAATACAAAGAAACAATGTCGTAAAGCGAACACTTCCTGATGAGGTAGTGTTTAGTAATGAAAAAAAATCAGCCTGAAGAAGCATACAAAGATGGGACTGCTACTAATGTAACGTAATGTAATGTTACAATACGAACGGGTGAAAGTGGCAAAGCCAGCAACATGCATCACAAATATTTGCTTATTTTTATCACATACCACAAGAAAATACCATTGTAAAAAAGTTATACCCAAATACCACCTTGTCAAAAAATCGATTACGAGCTCTTAAGTATTTTTCGTACATGGAAATGACTAAGGATATTGACAATAATCCTGTGCTTAAGGTATCACATTGCTGGTATACAGAACCAGTGTGTATTATCAACTTGATAACAATTTCAGAATACTGGTCTTCGGTAGCTAGATATTTTGCAAAACATGTTCTTTTAAAAGTTATGCTGTTGCAACCTGTTATAAGTAAGACACCTTTTTACGATGAACAAAAGGAGCTCGATCATAGCTCCACTCAAAATTTCAACTCGTTTTGTAGTAAACGAAGAAAGTAAAGCGTTATTCTTATCCTTAATTAAAATTTTGAACCCCTGGTATAAAATATACAATGCGGTTGGATATCAAGTAATATGAATTGTCCAATGTTACTAAATTTTTCCAAATAAGCTCTGTAATGCGTGGATGACTGTTTTCTTCATACTCTGTTGAATTGAATGAAAAAAGACGCAAATATATGTAGAATTGCGTTGTGTAATATTATCATCAGGTTGAAATATCATAATTAAGAACCGTTTAAAATTCTAAAAATTTGCAGGCAAATAGTGAAATAACTACGGATGGAAGTAATAGAAAAGTAAAAATTATAACTTATGGCATCTACATTGCTGGACTGCGATTGTTTAAAACATCTAACTAGGTCATACGACCTTAAGGAAGATCTTAGGTGTATTTTTTAATCAATCTCTATACTGAATAACAATGTCAGGATTTTAAACATAAATAAAAAAATGCAAAACCCCTATTTCATATTTGTTCTGTTTAAAAAACTAATAGGAAAAAAGGTAGGCGGTGATTATAAGACGACACTGGGGGGAAAATAATTCGGAGTAACGAAGTCAAAACAAACCATGGGGTTAAAGGCGAAACTCAAAACAAGTCACAAGAAAATGACCTATCTTTTCAAATTTCTTTTGTGAATCTCATTTCTATTACAAAACTGTTAAAAATATTTGAAATTACTTGTAAACGTTTGCTGATTCCAACAACTACTTTTCAGCTTTACACCACGTCATTCTTAGCTCCTGTCTCCTTTCACTCTGGCCACCATGTTATGCCTTAGCCTTCTGGATCTTTCACCTTTAAGTCTTCGTTTGATGACCAACTTCAACAGTCCTTCACGGCTGATGGCATGCTTGATACATAACCTCTTTTCTTCCCTTTAAAGTGTCTATCAGGTCCCGTTGTTAACCCGCTCTTTCCATGACCTTTTTATTCTTCATTCTCATATACACAGGAAATTCTGAGCATTTCCCCTCAGCATCACATCTTCAAAACTTTCTAGCCCCCCATGTCTGTCTTTAGCATCGTACAGGTATTAATAACCATACATGGCTACCTTCCAGACCAATGTCTCTACTATCCTGGCTTTCAGCAAATGACTGTTCCGACCAAAGATATTCTCCGTCAATTTTTTCAGTTGACCATCAATGTTCTGTGATCATATTTCCATAGTATTGAAATTGGCCTTATTGTTCAGTTTCCAAACTACTACTAATATTGGAGCCGACGGAATTTTTCCAACTTTTATGAAAAAAACCTTCGTGTTGATCCTTATACCCAATTCGTTATGAATTCGATTCAATCGTCCACAGCTCTCTGTAGGCCGGCTCTCGAGCTTGCGGTCGGTGCTTGGTCATCTGCAAAAAAATACTTACTCGACCAAGTGAATCCTTTCTTTTACGCTTTCTTCAAGCAACTCAACTAATTCTCTGACCATTGCTTCGGCATATATGTTGAGAATAACTATGACAGTGGACAGACCCAGTTGACTTTTCTTAAAACTTTTTTGGAGCCTGTCTGGCTGACTCATGTCAAGCTGATCAATGCAAGTACAGCGATGTAACCATTCTGCGCTTTAACCATTCTACTTCTAGAACATTCAAATTAATCAGGAGCTTCGTTTAAATCAACCGGCCAAAAGCTTAATTAGACTCGACGAAGAAAGAAAAACCTTGTATTTGTGTTCTAGGCTTTTTTGGTTGCGAAATCCTCAACATCCTGATCGCATCTTCTGTCCCTTAAACCCCTTCCGAAACCAAACTGCTCTTTACCCAGGTATTCCCCGGCTTTTAAATTCTAGCGTTGGAGTAGCATTTTCAGGATCACTTTTGAACTATGACATACGGCACGAAAAGTCCTGTATTTTTCATACTTAATTGTGTTCTTATTTTCTCCAATGGCATAATTAGACTTGCCACAAAATGGGATGGCCATTCCCCGATTTCGTAGATGGTGCTGCAGTGGGCTGCTGAATATCCTTTGTTTATCTGGTCAAGAACCTTTATTAGTTCTGACGAATACCCGGCTACTCTGTTAAATTTTTTCTGTTTTCAAATAATAAATGGCACATCCATTCGATTTGTCATTTTATCCGTCATTCAAAGCTTCCTAGGCATTTTGGTGCTGACTGTGCCTATATTTCTTTCTGGGACATCACGCAGAAGCTCAAAATGCACAATATTTTAAAACGTTTTAAACAAATGGTCATACATCTGTATTTAAGCTCGTCCAAAATTGTTGTTGTACTTGATGACTAACACTGTTGTGCAATCGTCACATGATGCGTTTTCTTCCATGCTGACTCCCTGGAGTTCCGCAAAGCACGGCTTGTATTCTGGTTTGTCTTACAGCACGATATGTACGCTCTTCAATTCCGAGTTCATCACACAACATCACGATTCTTGTTGGAACAGAAATATCTGTACGCTCTGTACGAAGGTACCTCTACTGACGAGAAGACCTTGTCAAACGGTATCAATAGCATTTAACAGGTCCACAAAAATTATCCCCACAAGATAAAAGTTGTTTTTTATTTCTTTTTCTACATTGTGACTGTGAGAGCTGCAGCAAGTTCTGCTGAATGGTATCTACAAAATCCATATTGTGAATCAACAAAAAGATACTTATGTTCAGGATATCAAGAAATCAGCAATGAAAAGCTTTCTCCATGAACTTTCACACAACCGCAAACACGAATATTGGTTTGACATTTCCGAAAAATCAATGGTTCCAAGTTGAAAATCGGTGTAATTTTTTATGATTTCTAACTATTCGGTACTGTACCACGTTCGCAGATTGAGAGATTGAGAATGTGCCACAAAGATTTTGGTTTATGAACTGCACAGTTTTTTTTATTAACCATACAAAATTTCTTTTGTACGTTAATTCAGCTTGGCTTTTTATCCTTCTTGCTTATTTTAACATGCCGTCTTGATCGTTTATGGACTTTTGTATATCTCGAGTTAACCGAGAACAATTACTTCTCGTTGTTCACTTTTTAATTACTTATGCATGTTTGTCCAAGATGGATTTCGATTTTTAGTTGAAATATTTGGGTGTTGCCGATACAATAAAATATTGGTAGACTGGTAATAAATGTTTGAGTTTATGTTCTCGGGTTTTTAGTGGGCAAAATTTCCACACTTCATTGTTTTTGGTTAAAATTTTTGACGATTTGTTGAGGATTACCAAGTCAAATGGCAGTGATTCATCTTTTTTTAAATCCGTTTAGTGTGAGTGTTGTTTTGAATCCAGTACAGCCGTCGTGTTTTTGCAGCTGCCATTGATATCATCCAAGATAATAGGCTCTATTTTCCAGTAGAAATTACGGGCTTTGCGATGACGTAATGGTTTTGCATATTTTACTGAAATTTCCACGAACAAAGACTCTAAGGCAGATATTTCTAAACCTCTATTTGGCTTGTAAACGAGGTTATCTTCAGTAAACATTGTCACTGATAGGGTAGTAATATTAATTTTCCAGTGGTAAATAAAATTCTGGTAGCACATCTAGTTACATGGAAGTATCCCAATATTATAATGGTCAATCTTCCGTCCCTTTCTCAACAAATAAAGCACTTTTTCCATGGGGGCGTCGAAGGGTCACGTTGAGCTTCCACATCTTACCACAGAATCAACAATATAAAAATCAAACGAATACAAATTTTAACTATTTTGTCACATGCTTAGGCAAAAAATACATTAGTAACACTCACAAAACAAGCTTTACCCTGCTGATATGATTTTGTGATATCCAAATCATTGCAATAAACAAAAAATTATCCCACGATCGGTATAGCTTGTGGTCGGAAATACAACTAGTGTGGTCAATTTTACACCTTTCCTGTAGAAATATGTGCCTTGTAATTTCATGCACCTACCATCAGCTAAATCAAAATTAATTCTCAAATTAAAAAACCTAAGATATCGTATCATCTTTATTATGTGCTTTACCTTACATTACAAGGTCCTCATAAAAACTGTGTTCTCTGCCTTTAATTTATTATTTCAAGTATAAGTAAGCTGTATATATCATTCAAACCACTCATTTTATTGAATTATTGATTTCACAGATTAATTGTAACACATATAACATAAAATAAATAACATATAAGAAAGTGTATTTTTATATTTCACAAGTCAAAATTTTCTGGCGAAAATGTGTGCTACAAAATCTATCCTTCAAGTACCCTAAGAAGGTCGAAGGTCTTGACTGATGAGAACAAAAATTAAATATGGTAAATTGTAAGCAATACACCTAATACAAAAACCCCAACTTTTGCAACTAAAACTTCTAACAAAATACATGGAATGCATTGTCTGAAGGTTCTGGCAACAAGAAGTGCTCGTTTTAAGGAGAAAAAGCAAAAAAGCCGAAATTCATAGACAATTTCATAGTGTACTCTCACAAAAACCGGAAGCTTCTTTTTCGTTTCTGGATTAATTGACAAAAAACCCATAATGGTCCAAGCGCAGTTTCTTCTTTTATCTACTTTCCTATCTTTCACTTCGATTTTTTAAATTTTTTTCTTTTGTTTATTAATAATATAAAAACATGACATAATTATTCTCTCGACTGTAATTTAGTGTTTCTTGCTTGCAGTCAGTTGTAAAATAACACTTGGGCATCTACTTGTTTGCTGCTTCTCCATGGCTCAACTAAAATGACGACAACATTTTTTCAGGGTAGCAGATGTTTTACATTAATGAAAGCAAAGATCCTGGTTTAAAATACCAAATGGTCACCGCAGTGAAAAATCACACAAAAAGCCATTATCTAGTGCTAATAAGCCATTTCAAAGGCAACTGGGCGCCAAACCTAGAAAACATTCTGTCGTCATAAAGTTGATCGGTTAATTTTTACCGTGTCATTCTGCAGAAATACATGACATTGTAATACTTAATTTCTATAAATTTACTTCTTACTTGTGGTTTGCAATGTTCTTCTAGCCAACTAAAAACAGTAGCTGACAAAACTTCAAAGCTTGTTACAGAAACGGCTCCACTAAACGTTTCCCAAAGTGATTCCATTATTAATCGAAACTGTGAAAAAAGGGGAACACTGCACTTAAAAACCTTTAAACCTCAAGGACACGAAGTAAACTAGTCCAATGTACAGTGACAAGCTACGCCTCCTACTCAAATAATCGCTCGCTATTCCTGTTCAGAAATTCTATTGTACAGTCTGCACATTGACATAAAGAGAGAATGGCGCAAATATTTACACATACATTCGCCGGGTAGTAAACCCTAATATCCGGGGGGTTGTGGTGATGACAGCTTTTGTAGTCCCTATACTAGTTTTCTAGTAGCAAATATTCAAATATTGTCGAACTTATTGTTTGTATAGAATCTTGAATTCTCTTATTTGTTATAAACTAACCGGGTATGTTATTTAGTCTTGTGACCAAAAAAGCCCATTTTAAGCAAGTCAAAAAGACGAATACAAACAACAACAAACTATTACATGAACGCGCAACTGAATGTGAAGGCCTACTCACGAGAAATGTTTCAGAAGCGCAATGCCAAACAACAGATATGTGATTTATGAAGGGAGTGAGTAATCTTAAAACATACTTTACTGCTCTTATCAAGAAATGTAAAATTTTAGGCCAATATATCAAAGCAAACAGCCACTTCAGTAGCCTGATCATGGTCTGATATAAATTTGTCTGGACGTGAGAACAAATAAAACTCCGGAAGGAGAAAAAAAGACTGGTCAGGTCGTAAAATCAATTCTCACGAGCAATAAAATGTCGATGAACGCAACAGATACACCGAATCAAGCAATGAAAATGACATTAATACAGCGGGCTATGGTCAAGTCGTACAATCCAAGGCAAGCTAGTGCGAAACTGCTGTTTTTTCATGAAGTAAATTTAACACAAAAAAGCTATATAAAGATATTTGCACTGACACAAAAAAACGTGTAAATGGTGTTTCTCCAAGATAACAACAAACCAGTGCATTGATATGATAAATAGAGTTGAAAAAGCCGATACTGAAAGTACGGATGTCATAAACCAAACATGCTGACAAAAAAGGTTCTTAGCGGGGTATGCCAACAGGAAACAGTCCTTAAAAACGGGTTTAAATCGCTGTCACCCGAGGATCGAGAACCACTTGAAAATAACCAGAACAGTTCCTGGCCTTTTAACAATTATTCAACTCTTAAAACTAGCAAATCAATGAAGAAAAGAAAGGCAACAGAAATTATTAGTAGTCATCTTCCTTGATTTCCATACTATTTTTGATTCTGCACATTGAGGACTGATAGAAATAATGAAGGTCTATGGTGTAACTGCAAGTCTACAAGAACTATACCAGAGATACTTGAGAACACTACCGCTAAAGTAATCACGGGTGCCAGTGTGCCTGATTTTTTCAAGATTCTTGCGGGAGTTCTGAAAAAAAACCCACTTAATTTATACTTCTTTGCAATTATTTCTGGCTTTATAATGTAAGAAGGAATAGCCGAAGAGCTAGGAATTCAATTATAAAATTGAAGAGAAAAGAGAATATCTCCCTGCAATGTCACAAATCGTAACACAGCTGCTGACACTGCCTTACTTTCGACGCAAATAGATCCAAATTCTCCTTGGGGCGGCCGACACTTGCATGCTCAAAAACAAAAGCTATGTTGTACAACCAGCCACATGCTGGGGTCCTACGATCGAAAACTGTCTCTTCTTTAGATATATGTAATAATTTCAAATATCATGAGGTGTGGTCGATGAACAGCATAACAGTGAGAAAGCGTTCCTAAAGTGTAACCCATAAACCACATAACATATGGTCCTACGATTTATCAACGAAAAATCATAGTACCCCAGTTATTTACAATGGTTGACCCTGACCTGCTCTACAGTTCCGCTGCATAAGCACTGACTAGAAAAATTAAATAAAAACCAACTGGATGAGTGGTGATATGAAAATAAAAACTCGATCATGACCGTCAGTAATCCCTAAAAGTCTCATCTTACCAACGCGTACTGTATCTGACAATCTTCCTCTCATTTCAGGCAAAATCGCATTATGTAGTCTGAGTATAGTTGGGTAGTATCTTCGTTAGAATGAAAAAGTAGCAAGCGACCTGGTACTTTGGCAATCATTCAATGGTCACCCCAACAGGGAATGAATACAACTATGTTTCCTGATAAATCTGTGTAGGAAACAGGGGTTGGCAAAGGCAGAGAGGCTAAATGCATTTAAGCCTACCTGCATAATGAAACAATGAATGACAGCTGTTGTCTGACGGTACAAGAAGGTGAGCTAAGGTGGAGAAAAGTCGCCTTAACGGATGAGAACCAAATACAATTTTATCTAATTCTAGCAAAAACAATGTTTGCCTTTTTTCCATTTTTGTACGGCCAGGACGAAAGTCTCGAAATTTCTTCAAAAGTATTTATTTAGTTATTTATTTGTTCGTTTATTCATTATTTATTTATCTATCTATTTATTCATCTATTTATTTGTGTTTATTTATTTAGTTAGTTTATCTATTTATTATGGAATATTTAAATAGAATAATACACATGTTATATTAAAAAATAAACTATTAATGTGTGTTTTGTCTTGGTGTATATAAAACTTCTGCTTTGTTGGTAGCACCATTATTGCAAGATGGCTATTATTCTAAACCAGAAATATAAAAAATACCGCTTTAAAAAATGGAAGTCAAAATGTACAAGATTTGGCTTTGTTGGGCACTTTATGAACGCAAGAAGGCAATCTTTTATGCTAGTTTTCACTAAGGTACGGAACCGTGAACTTTGAATAGATCACAAGAAAAACTGAAAGATTTTCACTTTAATAAAAAGCAAAAGTACAAATCTTTTTGCACATCAAGTAACGTATGACGTTCAGAAATAATGATAAGTACTGTCTTTAAGTTACCTTGCTGATGTGAATTTAATAATTCCACGATGCAAGTACTGCAGTTGGCCTTAGTAACTCTCACGAGATAGACTATCAAAATCAGATAAACTGAAGTGCATAAACACTGCTTTTTTCTTTTCTTCTTCTTCTTCTTCTTCTTCTTCTTCTTTTCTTTCAAAATCGATATCGTTAATCAAAGATACGCTTCTGTACTTATCTGTGTGGCTAAGCGTAAGTGTGTGATTTTGTTTGAACGTCACAATGATGACCCTACAAATGGTTGCTATTGTAATGGTAAAGGTAATCATACGCCACGTACTCACGATGGCCAGAGTAGCAGAACAAAATGTTATAAGGGTAGTAAAATAGCTATGGAACTCGACTGTCGCTAACCTTATATTCCTTAACTTTACAGCTCATTCTGATGGATATACTCTTATACCTGTCTTAATGGCAACGTCATCTTTCAACTAACCTAGGTATGTATTTTGTCTGCTACCGAAACCCTAGAGCTGGAGACTGAACTTAGACTACAGCAAACAATACGTAAAGCATCTCCAAATTTCTAATAAAAAAGCGATCTAGTGTCAACGGTACATATTGTATTAACTGTGCGTGTAGCGAGAAAGTTAGACAGAAAGATTTAAGAGACCAAATTAAAAGGTCACTTTACCAGACTAAATTTAACCTCATCCGGAACTTCCCTATCCGACAATGCCTGGAAAAAAAGAAACATTTTTATGGTTGCTGCTGAAGTGAAGATGCATGTCATAGAAGAAAAATACAAAATAATGAAATTACCGATTTATAATACTAAAACATTAATACTATATAAAATTATTATCAATGAAGCATACTTAATTTTCTTGTCAAAAAAAACATTGTACGGTTAAATGGATGTCCTTTAAGATCAAGCCACTAAAATTTAAGTCCTTCCCGATTTTTTAACAGTCTAGCTCTCACGTTTTAAATACTCTAAAACAAAGTCAAAATTTATTCTATTACAAACCATGGTACCTTTAAAACGTGTTTTCAAACTTGAGGTTGCGACCAATTTTTCGGGCGGTCGCGAACGTAACTTTATTTTCACTGCACAGTACATATTCCGAAAGAACAAAAAGTACTAACGTTGTATCACACCTACTCTAGCCCAGGCTGCTCTAAGTCTTAATAGTTACTAAGAGAACAGCACCAGGACTTAAAGGCTACCAACACGTGCTTTTCCATTTCTCCAAGTCGTTCACTGGCCAGCCGACAAAGCCAAGGGTGTTATTGTGTATAACTTTTAGCATGCTTTGCATTCAGTGTAACTGGACAACTACCTTTATTTCCTGATTAGGCTATCTTAATTTGCAATTTACTTGCAGATATCTTTATTTGTTTGAAGAAATGATGGCGAAAAAGCGAAGTAATTGTGATACATTTCTCAAATTCGGATTTGGTAGTATCGTATCTGATGCCACCGAAAAACCTCAATGCGTAATTTGCATGGAAATTCTGTTGGATGAATCTATGAAACCATCTAAACTAAAAACACTCAAAAACTTTGGATTCTGAGTTCATACACAAAAATTTAACAAATTTTCTTCCATTTTTTATGCTGCTGTACTGGTCAACGGCTATTTCGTTATCTCTAAAACTTATTACATTGTGTGATATATCAATAGCAGCGTGTTCACAAATACACGGGGAAGCTATTCATTAAACTAACGGTACTTTTTTCAAAGCAAACGACATTAAATGGTAATTGTTCCGCAAACTTTTTACAGAAGGTGTTCCAGTCATGTTGGGTCATTTCTCAGAATTGCAAGGCCACGAGAAGAAAGCCAAAATGTTCTTTGCCTGATTGTAAAACAGCCCATTGCATGATACACCGTGAGGCCCTGGCTTCAAAGAAAATGTCGCCCGTGTGGATGACAGTGGTTAATCAGGAGATAAAGCTCGTTAACACAGTAAAGTCGAATGCACTCAACATGCACTTGTTCCTATGATTTTGTGAACATATGAATGCGGATCATCAAAATCTCTTGTTTCACACTAAGGTGAGATGGCTATAAAAGGCCAACGTGCTTAAGTGGGTGCTTGAACTGCGTATCCAGTTGAGACATTTTTTTTACACTGTAAGAGAGAAGCTAGTAAAT
>RDPX01000007.1:4457475-4509664 GCA_003991215.1 Morbakka virulenta | reverse complement strand
ATTCTCGTTGGGAGTGACAAGATTGGACTGTATCAGAAACGAGGTGATTAGATCAAGGTTGGGAGTAACAGAGTTAGGCAAAAAGTTAAGGGAAGCGAGACTGCGTTGGTTGGGTCACTTGTGCCAAAGGGAAGACAGTTATGTTGGCAAACGGATGGACAGTCTAGTGGTTGGAAAGAGGAAATGGGGAAGACCGAAAAGGCGTTGGCGTGACAACACCCGGGACGATCTGAAAGAGATTGGTGCGACTGAAGAGGACACGCAAGACAGGAGGGAATGGCGAATGCGAATCCGCACCGGCGACCCCATCTAAATGGGATGCAAGCCAGTGGAAGAAGATCATGTGCTTTTACATTTCTCCAAGTCGTTCACTGGCCAGCCGACAAAGCCAAGGGTGTTATTTTGTATAACTTTTAGCATGCTTTGCATTCAGTGTAACTGGACAACTACCTTTATTTTCTGATTAGGCTATCTTAATTTGCAATTTGCTTGCAGATATCTTTATTTATTTGAAGAAATGATGGCGAAAAAGCGAAGTAATTGTGATACATTTCTCAAGTTCGGATTTGGTAGTATCGTATCTGATGCCACCGAAAAACCTCAATGCGTAATTTGCATGGAAATTCTGTTGGATGAATCTATGAAACCATCTAAGCTAAAAACACTCAGAAACTTTGAATTCTGAGTACACAAAAATTTAACAAATTTTTTTCCATTTTTCATGCTGCTGTACTGGTCAACGGCTATTTCGTTATCTCTACAACTTATTACATTGTGTGATATATCAATAGCAGCGTGTTCACAAATACATGGGGAAGCTATTCATTAAACTAACGGTACTTTTTTCAAAGCAAACGACATTAAATGGTAATTGTTCTGCAGACTTTTTACAGAAGGTGTTCCAGCCATGTTAGGTCATTTCTTAGGATTCCAAGGCCACGGGAAGAAAGCCAAGACTTTCTTTGCCTGAAACAAAAAGGTGTCAGCAGAGACCTGGTGAAGGATAGGATAACTTGGAAGTCAATTTCAAGAAATCGTCCAACACATGCTAGCATGTAAACCGGACGTTAAACCGAATATGATGATGATGATGATTGTAAAACAGCCTNAAAAACTTTGGATTCTGAGTTCATACACAAAAATTTAACAAATTTTCTTCCATTTTTTATGCTGCTGTACTGGTCAACGGCTATTTCGTTATCTCTAAAACTTATTACATTGTGTGATATATCAATAGCAGCGTGTTCACAAATACACGGGGAAGCTATTCATTAAACTAACGGTACTTTTTTCAAAGCAAACGACATTAAATGGTAATTGTTCCGCAAACTTTTTACAGAAGGTGTTCCAGTCATGTTGGGTCATTTCTCAGAATTGCAAGGCCACGAGAAGAAAGCCAAAATGTTCTTTGCCTGATTGTAAAACAGCCCATTGCATGATACACCGTGAGGCCCTGGCTTCAAAGAAAATGTCGCCCGTGTGGATGACAGTGGTTAATCAGGAGATAAAGCTCGTTAACACAGTAAAGTCGAATGCACTCAACATGCACTTGTTCCTATGATTTTGTGAACATATGAATGCGGATCATCAAAATCTCTTGTTTCACACTAAGGTGAGATGGCTATAAAAGGCCAACGTGCTTAAGTGGGTGCTTGAACTGCGTATCCAGTTGAGACATTTTTTTTACACTGTAAGAGAGAAGCTAGTAAATTTTTTCAGCGATGATGTGGTATCACTGGCTCATCTTCTTGACATTTTGCGCAGAATGAATGAACTAAACCTCTCTTTGCAAAGAAAAGACAAGATCAGCATTGATTTCTTAGCATCCCAAGCATAGTTTGAACTTTTGGAAACGAAAATGCCAATGGATAACACTGCAGTATTTTCTGTCCTTAATGAACGAGGCTCTTAAAGACGCCAAGGATGAATGGCTTGATGACGATGTCCAATCGCAAATTATCAACCATCTTTCATTTCTGTGCAACGAATTTACCAAATACTTTCCTAATCTAACAAAAACTATTTGGCATTTCTAAGAAATCCGTATCTAGTCTTAAATAACGACGTTATCAACAAGTTCGATGGCGCTGATTACATCCAAGAAGAAATTATAATCTTAAGAAATGACTCAACAACGAAAGATATCTTCAAAGAGAAGACTTGTCTGCATTTTGGTAAGCCGCAACTTCGTCAAATCCCACGGTTGCCAACACACCCATCTCTCGTCTGATGCCGTTTCCGTTGTCTTATCTGTGTGAGGCTGGCTCTTCAGTGTTGTTGGGAAAAAAGAGCAAGTTCAAAAATCAGATAGCAGTCTGGGCAGAAATGACCTCTGTGCCACGGTGCCACTCATAGAAAAACTGATCAGTCAGATGCAGCATATATCTCACCGACGTATGTATCTCGTACCTCGCCTTGTTGTCAAGGTAAATTGTAATGTATGCCTTTTTTGCAATGAAAACATATTGGAAATAATTTGTTGTATTACTGCTCTAGTTAATGCTGAACACTGTAAACACATTTCTTTTGGTATACAAACCTCGATTTCGCCAAAAATGGATAAACGTCTTTTTGCCATTGATAGTAATGCTGCACTAGCAATGACTGAATGGGCAATTTTGAAAAGGGGTCGTCAGGCCATAATGGGATGTTCATAGCGGTCACAGTAATGAAGGTTGAAAATCTTTGCCTTAAAATGTACCTCGGGCACAATTCTGCGCTTTAACCCTCTTAACTGCTGAAAGAAATGTAAAATACCGAAGACAATACAAATACCGAAAGAAGTAGAAAACCCGTGTGGAAAAGAGTTGCGGGAAGACCCTGTATTGACATCCCAATTAAGTAAAGTATGTCAGGTCGTGCTTTCTTTGTTAGTTTGTAAACAAACTAAAAAATCTGAGTAAAGAAATAGATAACAAATTGATGGAAATTTTTAATCTGCCGTAGAAACGTTCAAAGAAATGACATTATCTGGATAATTGTGTTGTTAAAACTAGGTTTCTATTTATCACAACAGAAAAAATATAACCTATCGATTGAACAGTAGAAAAAAGAATAACCTATCAATTTAATAATATTACACAGTTAGTTTAATAGCTATGTGCGTCAAAGGCCTTAATATGCCAATAGAATATTTCTGGGCACGGTTACAACAGGATATGGATAGATACCAACGTACGTAAACGCCTAAGACAAAGGGCTATTGCTAAGGGTTTATCAGGTCACCGTGAATACTTGAAAACCTTTTTTCTTGTTTAAATGAAGTACTTAAAACCAAAAAAATTTGTGCTAGTGTAACATGGTACGGGTACAAGTGTAGGCTAAACATGTTTTAACTTCGCGCAGAAATTTATCAAACAGCCGTCATTTACAAAAGTAAGGTCAGAAAAACAGAAAATTTTCGGATTTGTATGTGTACTATACCAAATTTAATCCTGCGTTGCATCCTTAAAATCGAATTTATATTTTTGAAAACTGTCCTGGGTAATTATAAATTCTTATCTTTGTGGTTGAGAAAGCATAGTCAGGGTGCTTTGAGAAGTTGTGTGCAACTTAGTAAGAAATGTTTTCCTGTTAGATTCTGGCTGTCCTATGAAATTAGTTCTGAAAAGTAAGTTCTCTATTCTTCATACTTTAACAGGTATCATCTCGTATTTGGTCCCTTCTTCCATCGATCTTTCTGATAATCTTTTGCTTGAAAAATAGTCCTTCTGTGTCCAGTATACATAACTATTTTGTTTTCTTGTATGTATGTAAACAAATCAATTAAGCACTTTTCTTTTAATGATAGTTATGTTTTCTTTAATACCGAGATACTTTTAAGTCAACCAATCTGGCTTTTAACTCGGTAATTTTCCAGCTATAGGATGCGAACAGTTATTTTTAAATACCAACAATATTCTGACATCCACTATTTTAAATGTTTACGTTTAAGCAGTAGAAATGGCTATATAAACGATGAGATTGAACGAAATTATTATGTCTCTTCTGATCTATGCTACGAAATAATATATTACCATACGACAATACATGGAAAATTGTGTTGTAAAAAATGTGTTACTGAAAATAAAACCTCAACTGCAAGACACAAAAAGGGAAACTTCACATAATTAGCAATTAACAATTGCTATTGGTGACCGCTTACCTTCGGCTGAGTCGCTTTAATCATCACTTCATAATTCCTGCATGTGGAGAGATCATTGAAAGTAAAAAAAGTATTACTGTTCTTCCAAATCTAACGGAATAACGGTCCTCACCGGAAGTAAAAAGGTACTTTTTTTGAACCATACAGCCTGGGGTAAGAGAAGGGAAAAGGGGGGAAATAGGCAGCGTGCTCGATCAGCAAATCCAGCAAAAGGTTAAGGGTTCGAGCCTCTTTATCCGTCTTACAGTATAGTAAAGGAAACATTGAAACCATAAAAAACTATCTGTACTCATCTTATTTAAGTATTAAGTCCAAATCTTTTATTTGTTCAACGTACCAGAGTAATGGGAATGTTCATTTTTCCGTAAACCCTTGGAAGAGTCCAGGAACCGATAAACAAAAAACGACCACAAATATGAAAGAACCACTAAAACAAGTAACCCGTAGCAATAAACTGCCTTTTGCCCTTAACCATAATAAAGGTTATTAACAAAACCAAATGAAGCCTAAATGTCACTTAAACACTTCCACAAATTACGGTCAATTTATTTAAATATAGTACAAAACGTTACCTTTAATTTAGTTACAATCATTCCAAATGATGATCTCTTAATAGAGGTTTCCTGTAACACACAGAGGAACCTTTATTTTTAACTGCCTCTGGAATTCACATTTCGCAGGTTTTACTTTATCTTCCAATTACCTAAGAATGTTTTTCTTGTCTAAGTACTGCATTTTTACTCTCAAAATCTGGACAAAATACCCCACTTTAAATCTTTGTCAGACTTAAAATCTTTCAGTTGACAAACAATTTCGCCAATTTCTCATTAGTATTAGGAAGAGTTAGAGTATTATCACCACTGATAATAGCTGTACTAAATCAGATGGGACTACAGATGGTGTTCACAGAAATACCAGGATAACTTACGACCATAATTTTGCGAATAAAATAACATATGCTAAGTTAACTTGACGCACCATACTAAAGTACTTCAAAATCTGATTAGCTTGTGTGAAGTATATATTATGAACTAATATACAAAATAAGTGAAGATATCTACTTACGATTTCATAATTTGCAATCCTTGTAGCTCCCTTTCTAAGGCATCAAGCTGCTCTTCTTGATTTTTATTTTGTGTTTGGAGATACTGAATATATTCAATTGCTAAATTGAACGATAAATAAAAAGTGCAAGTGGAAAACAATAAATGGGTACAAATTGAAATGCAATAACTATTCAAGTGAGTTCATGGTGACTGGGTAGTTAAATATGAGGTATACCCCCTAACTAAAAAGAGCATCTCAGGTTTTCCCTACATAATAATACAGTATTTCAAACAATGGTATATACATAACAATAAAAACTAATGTAAAGAAACTGTAATATTACCCCTTGAATTTATTCGTTGCATGACAGATATTATCAACTTAAATCAACAAAAAATTCAAATAAACAATAAAATATCACTAAAATCAGTAAAAAATTGAAAAACAGTGAAACAGTTTAGGCAGTTCAAACAAAGACAATGGCAATTAAAATTTTGAAATAGATAATAATTTCCAGAAGTTTTCCCTTGAGCCTTAAAGAAGAGTATATGTTTAAAGTTAAATAAGCGCGTTTTCAGTTTTGCTTTCTATATTTCTATATTCTATATAGTTTCTATATTTTCAGCCAGTTTAAACTCCAAACTTGTTAACACTATTTTCTTTGGTCCAGTATCAATTTACGTCCACGTGCATAACTTAAAAGTTAGGGAAGTTATTTGAAATAAGAAAATAGGAACTTTCCTCTTTTCATAATAATCATTATTATTCACGTCTGCAGTTGTGAATATATCATCTTCAATGTACTTATTACAGTGACAATTATTTTCATATGTCATTGACAGGTCATATTTCCGGAAAATGAAAGAAAATATTACCCTCAGCCTCCAACAAAGTTTAACTGCTAGATATATTGTAAGATCATTCAGACACTAATCTTCTTCTTCTTCCTGCGGTCTTGTTCCATCGCTAGGACGGGTCGGCCGCGCCACTTTTCGCACTCCTTGCAGTCCTCCGGATTCGCTCCAACTTGCCTCATGTCTTCCCTTACAACATCTCTCCATCTCAGCTTCTCCCTGCCTCTGCTCCTTTTCCCCTGAACTGTCTCCTGCCATGCTTGCTTTATTGGGTTCTCCTGGTTCCTCCTCATTANATGAAAGAAAATATTACCCTCAGCCTCCAACAAAGTTTAACTGCTAGATATATTGTAAGATCATTCAGACACTAATCTTCTTCTTCTTCCTGCGGTCTTGTTCCATCGCTAGGACGGGTCGGCCGCGCCACTTTTCGCACTCCTTGCAGTCCTCCGGATTCGCTCCAACTTGCCTCATGTCTTCCCTTACAACATCTCTCCATCTCAGCTTCTCCCTGTCTCTGCTCCTTTTCCCCTGAACTGTCTCCTGCCATGCTTGCTTTATTGGGTTCTCCTGGTTCCTCCTCATTACATGCCCATACCACTTTAACCTTGCTTCCCTGGTCTTCCTGGTCATTTAGACAGTATTCCTCGCGGATTTTCTCCCTCATTCCAGCATGGTTAATCCCGTCGCCTTCATTTACTCCCACGCATGTGTAGATTTCCTCGGGATCCAGTTCTCTAATGGTCGTGTCTGGGTCAAGATCTATGGATGAGGTTTTCATTGTCGTCCACGTGCGAATGTAGCTTTTGCGCACTTATCGAGGCCGAATTCTACGAAATTGTCATTACTGAACTCCTTAAAGGTAATTAGCAATCCTTGTAGTTGTTGATCATTTTTGGGGAAAAGCTTCAAGTCATCCATATAGAGAAGGTGGTTAATCTGCTTGTCATAATCGTGTAACCATAGTTGGCGTTATTAAGTTCGCTGGACAAGGGGGCTAGAAAATATGCAGAAGAGAAGTGGGGAAAGAGAGCCTTCTTGGAAGACACCACGTTGATTTTAATAGGGTTATATTTAGTAGTCCCAGCGTCATGGGAGAGAAAAAGGGAGGTGTTCTACTTTGACATGCTTTTGTTTAAAACATTTGTAATTATTGGTGAGATCTTGTACATTTCGAGGCTTTTAATAATATAATCCAACCATGCGGAACACTGTCAAAAGCTTTACGATAATCAACCCATGCTGTGCTTACGTTCTTATTCTTTTTCCTGCAGTCCTCTAGAATAATTCTGTTGATTAGAAGCTGATCCTTGCATCCATACTAGTTCCTTTAGCACCCTTTCTGTTCCTGAGAAAGAATCAAGTTTTGCTCAAGGAAATTATACGTTCTGTCACTGATTACTGATGTTCATTTCTTATAGGTTGCGGTGAAGCACGTAATAGGGCGATAGTTTTTAAGCTCTTAGTATCGACTGATTGTGCGAGAAGATATGTGTTGCCTTGTGTTAACCAATCTGATAAGGGCTCTGTTGTAGTGAAGATTTCATTTAAAGACCTCGTTAGCTGTTTATGTATTTCGCTTAGAGAGTTCAGCCAAAAATTTGGAATCTTATCTAATCCTGGGGATTTCCACTGCGATTTCGCTAGGGCCAGACACAATTCCCCGATCGTAATAGGTTCCCTCTATTACTCTTCGACCTCACTCATCCTTTCTTCCTCTCTCCCTATCCAAGTAGCTTCCTGGTTGTAATTTTTTACCTTAGCCAAGATGTCATTTCAAAACTCCTTCACATCCTGGTTCTTGGGTGGCTCCTTCATCTAAATCTTACTCTTTCCAATTTCCCTGTAGAACTTTTTAGCATCAGTATTAAAGATCTCGTTTATCATCATCATCATCATCATCATCATCATCATCATCATCATCATCATATTCGGCTTTACATCCGTTTTTCTTGCTGGCATGTGCTGGACGGTTCAATAAAATGGAATTCCAGGGCATATTTATCATGAGGGAGCTCGAACTCTTTACATAACATCCAATGGATATAATGACCGACTCTTTCATGGCACGTTTGATATTCTGTTGGGGCCAGCATAGTACAACCGGACACTATATGATCAATAGTCTCCTTATGCTGATCACATTTTCAACAAGCAGGATCAGCACCAGTTTTTAAGACATTGGCCTGAAAATTTCACACATAGACACTGATCTTGAGTTGTGATAATGAATCCTTCTGTTTCGGAATTGAGCCCAGACGAAGCCAACTATTGATGAGTTTGAAATTTGTTAACATCTTTGTCACTGGCCCGATTAGGGTAATGACCATGAAGTGCTTTATTTTCCCATTTTTCAGTAAGAATTTTCAGACCTTCAGGTTTTGCATTCAATTTGCCATTTCTTGCCATTAACATGGGTTTGTCTATCAAGACCTCAGGTTGCAAATTGCCTGATTCAATTATAAGCGTATCTTGGAACTTGGAAGCATAATTTGAAACGGAGAAAAGTCTCTTCTGCTTTTTATATTTAACTACTGGTATAAGCATCCAGTCCTTACTATGAGTGAAAGCTACAAATGAATCATGTCTCTCTCTCCCTCTTTCCTGGGTAGGTATAAACGATCAACTTCAGTTTTAAGGTGGTGCATGCTATGTATGGTAAGCAGTTTTCTAATTTTTGTATCAAGTTTTTTAATTTCTGCGGTCAACCAATTAATTACATTAAAACTATATGTGACAACTGGTATGGCTAACGAGTTTCTCGCATCAATTTGATTTCTGGTATTTAATTCACTTTTAAGAATGGACCTCACCTTTCCGTAGCACTCTTTACGTATTTTTCCTCGCATGGCCGAGTGATTAACATAATCACCTTAAGCGATCCCTATATATTTATAAACGTCCTCCTGGTCTAACTCTCTGGTTTCGATGTTGCAATTAAGGCTAATGTTGGATGTTTTAAGCAATTTACCTCTGATAAAAGTGGCCTTGCCACACTTATCCAAACCAAACTCCATTCTTATATCATCACTGAATTGAGCCACTATACTGAGTAGCCCAAGTAGTTGGAAATCATTTTTAACAAACAGTTTAAAGCCATTCATATACAGCCAATGGTGATGGTTTTTTCGAAGATTTTATACCCACCTTCACTATTGTTAAGGAGAGTACTTAACAGAAACAGAGCTACATAAAATAGAATGGGCAATAATGCACCTTGAAAGATACAGCTGTTGATGTTTATGTCACCAGCACTTATAGACCTGTTTTCAGAATTCAGAATTAATATTGTTTTCCAGAGTTTCATACTATGAGAAAGGAAATTTCTAATAATTGGAGAAATGTGATACAATTCAAGACATTTTTCAATTCAGCTATGAGGAATACCATCAAAGGGCTTTTGATAATCAATCCAAGCTGCAGAGATATTTTGTGATTGTTATGGCAGTCCTCAAAAATCATTTTGTTTATCAAAAGCTGGTCCTTACTACCATAAGAACCTCTTCCACAATCTTTTTGTTCATTTGGAAACAGCTTATTATCAGTTAGAAAAGAATATGTATACCCAGTCAAAACTGAAGTGAGAATTTTATCCATAGTTGTGAGACATGTGATGGGTCGATAACTTTTTGGATTGTCAGTCTCATTGCTTTTTGGGTGAAGATAAGTGATCCCATTGACAAGCCAAGGTGAGATATTTTTTGGTTTGAGTATGATAGCATTATACAAGGTTAACTTATTACGAGATGCAGAGAGAGAATTCAACCAAAAAATTGGAATATTTTCTTTTCCTGAAGCCTTCCATTTGCTTTATTTCTGTAAAGCAGACTGGAGATCTTCATGAAAACATTGTTCCTTGTTTTCTCCTGAACTTTTTCCAACACCTTAGTTTGACATTCAATCCACAGTACATTAACATCATGAGTATTTATCTCAACCTAAATTTTTGCCCAAAAGTTTTCAATCTCATATTCATTTGGAGGAGTGTTAACTTTGATTGGGTTTTTACCAATAAACAGTTGAAGTTTTTTGGGTTAATCTTGAACATGCTGTTTGGCCTGAATGGTTTGTTTGATGGTTTCACCAACCATATTTAATTCATATTCTAATTCACTTGATTGATGTAACTGTACCTTAAAGTGATTTGGTATGATTCTAGTCTTCAAAAGATTCATCCTTTCCTTCATAAAATTTATTAGGATTGGGGATAATTTGTAAATTTCTATGATTTTAATAATCTAAGAATGCAGAATACTATCAAATGCCTTCTTGTGGTCTATTGATGGTGTGCAAAGGTATATTTATTGTTAATTATCATTATTTATTATTATTATTATTATTATTTCATTATTATTTTATTACATTTGTATATTTTTCATTTTAACAAAATATTGCAATAGGGCCTGTAATTATTCACCTTTAACTTTATCGATCAAATTCAAATAAAAGCTGTATCCAACTTCTTATCTAACTCTAGCATTTCTCATTACAAATCATTTGTGGTGATGTGCATTAAATGCCTCATCAGATTGCCTCTGAAAATTGTTTATGTGTCTATAAGAAGCATGATGAAAAAACACTACTGTGAGGCAGAAAAATGACCTTGCATTGTGGCTGCATTTTTTCTTCAGTTTCACCTTGTAGAAAATTTTGCATTCATTACCCAGTTACCACATTGCTATTTAACCTATTACTTACATCTGTTTAAGACCTGAGCCCTGCTGACTTTCTGCTGAGCACCTGCAATGTTTTCTTGCTGGCTACAACCAGGAACAATGCTTGTCAGATAATCATATCCCCTCTAAAAAGAAGTGGCAAACATAAAACTTCATCAATGTAACAACTAAGATCTAAATATGAAAAACTAGAACAAGAATATCAATCCCAAAAGAAAGTAAAAAGTAAAAAAAGTGAAAATAAAAAGTGTTGAAACAAGTAACAAAAACTGAATCATTTTTTGACTGATATCTCCTTTGGTGCAGACAATCATCATTTATTAAATGGTTTTTAAATGCTGTTTATTCAAAAGTTACTTGTTCATCTTTG
This sequence comes from Morbakka virulenta, assembly GCA_003991215.1. Lineage (NCBI taxonomy): Eukaryota > Metazoa > Cnidaria > Cubozoa > Carybdeida > Carukiidae > Morbakka > Morbakka virulenta. Next base: position 4,498,573 of record RDPX01000007.1, on the reverse strand, counting down.
GATGCTCATCAGTAGTTGTCCTGTTTACATTCTGCTATTTGGGTTGCCCACTTCAAAATTTTGAATGCTTATAGATTTTCCAAGTCAATTTACTTTTTTTGCCATTTGTTATGTTTTGGCTACAAAGTGTGTATGAAATTGATATTACAATCTGCCAAGAAGTAAGTAAACACTATGAAACAAGATCCATTATACATGTGAAGTACACAAATCTTTTGATTTCCTCTAAGTATTTTGCACCTAAATCACCATTTCATTGCTGCTTACTTAACTTTCAGTTGTGCTGGAGCTTTTTGCTACTTGTTCTCACTTATAATAAATAAGGAAAATTGTCCAGTATGGTTGCTACACACAAATTACACAAAGAAAATCATGAGATATTTGTGTATTCACAGTTACATGAAAACATTTATGTTGCCAATTCATATTCTTATTTTGAAGCCAATGGGCTTGCAGATAGTACTTGTGTCAACGTATGCAATAAACATTGTTAAAAGAAATGGGCAACCATTTATAATCTAAAGGCAATCCAAGAACAATAAGAACTGCCAAATAAATGTTGAACTGACCAAGAACAAGTAAAACAACCCAAATATCAGGTGTAACAATGTAAGACCATCTGGCACAACTTTAGAAATGACATAAGAAAGAAAGAACAATCAATGGACCAGCCAGAACAAACTAAAAGCCTCCTAAGAACAAGTAAAACAAGCAAAGATAAATCAAGAACATAGTCAACAAGAGCTAATTCAAAACAAGTCAACAATTACTCCAGAATAATGTCAACAAACCAAGATGGGCTTAAAACATGATAAAAATGCCATGACCAGGCCAAGAATGACAATGGCAAGCAAAAGCAAGGAATTCATGAACATATGGTAAAAGGCCGAGATCAAGTCAGGAACAAATGAAACAAGTCATGATGGATCAATAAATAAGCTGAAAATGCCAAACTAAATTAAAGATTGTCATAAACAAGTCACAATAACTCAAGATAAAATACAAATCCCAACATCAACCAATCAAATATTTTATCTTTTAGCATCAAAGTAAGATAAATGGATTTCAATAAAATGAGAAACTTGTATAAAAATTGAAGGAAAGGCAATACATCAGGATAAATGTATAAGTTCCTTTGATCATGACAGCCTTCTGCTGTTATAACTAAAGACATCCACCTAAGTCCAAGCACAGTAGGGACTATCCATTAAAGCATAAACACCCTCACATACATACATACAAATATACATACATACATACATACATACATACATATATACATACATACATACATACATACATACATACATACATGGTGATTGCTCCATCTTGACATATGATCACCGTCTATGACTTCAGCTGTTGCCAGTAAAATTTCTGTCTTTCCTTGTGTGACCTAGTAAGTGACTTTGGAGACTAGCTTCTGATTTGCAATGCTTGAAACATAGTTGACAGATGAAAGAAGAAGCTTCTGGGGGATTGATGGTATCATCTTGTGAAATCTGGTGTCTGTGTACAGCCATGTGTCTTTTGAGACCTGCGCTGATTTGCAAACCTTGCCACACATCACANTACATACATACATATATACATACATACATACATACATACATACATACATACATGGTGATTGCTCCATCTTGACATATGATCACCGTCTATGACTTCAGCTGTTGCCAGTAAAATTTCTGTCTTTCCTTGTGTGACCTAGTAAGTGACTTTGGAGACTAGCTTCTGATTTGCAATGCTTGAAACATAGTTGACAGATGAAAGAAGAAGCTTCTGGGGGATTGATGGTATCATCTTGTGAAATCTGGTGTCTGTGTACAGCCATGTGTCTTTTGAGACCTGCGCTGATTTGCAAACCTTGCCACACATCACACATGACAGACTGTGTGGCCTTGGAGGGAGGTTAGAAAGTGGCATTGATCTGGCATGGGACTTTAAATGATTGACAAACCCAGCTTTTGAAAGAAGAATGTGATCACATTTGTCACACTTCCAGCTCTTTGTGCCTTCATCGAGGTTGTTCTCCCAGCCTTTGCACAATCTACGCTTTAATCATTCATGTTCCAGGCAACTATTTTCAAACAATGTACAACCTGTCTTCAAGTGCCTTCTCCAAGTTGCTCTTTCCAAGGCTAGTCTCTCCCAGTTTTTAAGGTCTATTCCTAGTTTCTTTAGATTTTCTTTGATACAGTCTTTGTATCTCTTTCTGGGTTTGTGTTTTGGTCGCTTTCCAGTCTGGAGTTGCCCATAAAACAGTTGCTTAGGGAGTCTATCGTCCTCCATACGAACCATATGGCCAGCCCAGCGCATATGATTGGCGATGATCATTGACTCGATACTTGTGTATCCTGCTCTGACAAGGACTTCACTATCAGGTATTTGGCTTTGCCACTTGATCTTGAGTATGTGTCTTAAACATCTCTGATGAAAGTGTTCAAGTAGTTTGAGATGTCTTCCATGTACGGTCCATGTCTCACAAGAATACAAAAGAGCAGTCAAAAAACAAGCCTTGTACATGCAGAGCTTGGTTTTAAAGGTTCATGCCGCGATCTGTCCAAACTCGCTTTTCAAGCATTCCAAAGGCAACAGAGGCTTTCTGTATCCTCTGGTATATTTTTGCATCAAGGGAACCATCTCTTGACAGGTGCTACCAAGATACACAAAGGCATCTACCACACCTAATGAACTGCCATAGACATGGATATCTGGTACAATATATGGTTCACCAGGTGCTGGTGTGTACATGACATATACATACATACATACATACATACATACATACATACATACACATATATACATTCATACATGATTGCTCCATCTTGTCAGAAGAGCACCATTCCTTCACTTCTTTCTTCTACCTGCTCTTTTCACCCATGTAGTCTCAAGTGGCTCTTGAGACCTCCAAGTGCCTCACATGGTTTGTGGCAGATGTGGCATTCTAATTGATCCCTTGGGATGGCAACAGTGGGATATTCATCTCCATGAATCCTGAGGTGTCACTTGAGATTTTGGGGCATGATTGACATGAGTAAATGGAAGATTCAGAAGTAGTATCAGTAAGGGGCACAAAAGAAATGATTCTGGGTCTAGTGGGCTGATGAGTCTTCTGATGATTCACCAGTCCTGCCTTAGACAACAGAGGCCAACCACACACTTTACAAGGCCAAAGAAGACCACAATCAACTGGTAAAGGCTGATGCTTCCTGCAGATTTTCCTCAGTTTAGCATGAGAAACTCTGCTCTCCTCATACAACTTAGCACCTTGAAAGATTAGACCTCTCCAATGCTCACTATCAGAAGTTAATGCCACACAGCTGTCTTCAGCAATCTTCATATGCTTCAGGTTCTCCTTAGTATTGTCCTTAAACCTTTTTCGTGGCTTACACTGACATCTTTTTCCACATGACATTTCACCATAGAAAAGTTGCTTGGGTAGCCTTGAGTCATCCATTCATATCAAGTGGCCAATCCAGCACATCTGGCTTCTCATCACCATTGACAATATGCTTACAGTGTTTGCTTTGGACAAGACAGTAGTGCAGAGGGTACAACTCATTTGATTCCAAGAATGTGCATGAGACAATGATGGTGAAATCTCTCAAGCAGCTAGATTTGCGAGTGATACAGAGTCCATGTCTCTGAGGCATACAAAAGAGTGCTCAACACACAGGTATTGCATACAGAAAGTTTGGTTTTTTGAGTAAGATCACCATCAGACCAAACTCTGTCATACATACAAACATACATGCAAACATACATACATACATACATACATACATACATATACATACATACATATATACATACATACATTCATACAAGCAAACATCTAGACACCCACACATCCAAAAACACACAAAGTAATGATGGTACCTTTTTCAAAATCTATCTTATGGTAGTAAAACTGACATTATCATTTTAAATTTACATATTGAAACTAGAATTATGATTAATATCTGCTGAACAATAACAATATAAAGAAGAAGTGAATACAGAACAATACTGTTGATACTACATGTAAACTGTCTTTGTTTTCTATTTTGCTTTATCTGTTCACCTCAATAACCTAATTATATTTTGGTTTCATCATTGATAACCAAAGAACTGCTATGCTTTGATCCAATCAGATTTTTTTCATGTTTTGCAACCATTATACATTAATTAAAATTTTTCAGAAACTAAATATTGTATTGTGTAACCTAAAATGTAAATCCACAAAAAATATATCAAGAAAAACCAAAAAAAAATTATGAATATATCAATACTGTTATTTTTTAACTCTCTGGTACAGTGCATTGAGAGCTTTGTCACAACTTTTTAGTGAAGCTTATTAATTTATTTTAGCCAAAAAACTTTAATGGGTTGCCACATCATCTGCTACTTGTATACAACCCCTTGATTTTCTAAAATGTTGAACAAAGCCTTCTGATTAAAATCCTAAATATACTAACTTTTACACATATGCCCTTACCTTGATAGCATCTCTTCTCTTTTGTTCTGCTGCAGTATGAGCACACCTCTTGCCTTGGTCCTTTGCATTATCTTCATCAAAATCAAAATCTACAATAAAAGTAAATATCTTGTAAGATACAAAAAGGCAACAAAAAACAATTATTAGAGCATGCAGGGAATAACTCAGTTTAATGCTTTTATTGACACAAAAAGCCCTGGTAGTTTTAATTGCAAGATCAAAAATAAACAAATATTCCTTCACAACCCTGTGTGCATTGCAGAACCATCACAATTCTTATAAAAGTGGGAACTCCCTCTCCTGCTATTGAAAAAAATTAAGATTATAAACTTAATTTTTTATTATATTGAGTAATATATTAACTTACTCATTTTTGACATTAGCCAAAACTTACTGTTCAACCTGTCTCATTGACCAAATGTAGCTAATCTTGGCCTTTTTATAGGCACTGTCATGGGCAGTGATCTGATAACCTCTACTTACTAATACCAACTCAGTTTTTTGCATCTTAAGTTAATTTTTTCTCTGACATCTTTATCCCCAGTCATTTCAGTCTCCCAGTAAAATAAATCCTTCTTTCCTTTATAATCTCTTCCCCAGGGCAGATAGATTCTGAAACTCTGGTTTCTGAGTGCTGTTCTCCTTCATCATAAGCTTAACGGTTAAGTAGGTCAACTCTTATCCCTCGGCTTAACTATCTACGGTATTTATCTATCCATTATCTATCATCTAATCAATCTATCTATCTGTCCATATATATATATATATATATAAGTTNCGTTTCATACTCTTTATCATTTGCCAAGTATTCATTCAATCGGTTCAAACAGATGTGGGCTACCTAGTACCACATCAGTTTTTCGGCTTTTCTTTTCACCAGTTGTAACTACACAGGATACGCGACAAATCTTAGAACCCCAGGCCCAACTCTTAAAACAAGGGCAGAAGGGCAGTTTTATTATTTTTATCTACGCCTAGTAATGTAGTACTTTTACACGGGATGGTCAACACGGGCTAAAATCCCGGGTAATTTTCAAAGTTTGCAGTGCACACCAACAGACTTCTCAAGATCTCCCAAGCTTCAATTAAATGATAAACCTCTATAAACAAAAGAAACTTGTGGCTTCGTGATATTTGATAATTCTTACCTTCGTCATTCATATCTACCTGTCTTCATGTGTTTAGGCTAACCTTGACTATCATGAACATTGTTGGTCAATTGCTTGAAAAAATAAAAACAAAAACTTCCCCTTCATGTCACGATGTTGTTGTTGAATCAAATTGAAGGCAGTTCTTCGGGGACACGAAATTAAGATGGCAGATAGACCAAGTGGGAAAATGGTTCATACTCTTTATCATTTGCCAAGTATTCATTCAATCGGTTCAAACAGATGTGGGCTACCTAGTACCACATCAGTTTTTCGGCTTTTCTTTTCACCAGTTGTAACTACACAGGATACGCGACAAATCTTAGAACCCCAGGCCCAACTCTTAAAACAAGGGCAGAAGGGCAGTTTTATTATTTTTATCTACGCCTAGTAATGTAGTACTTTTACACGGGATGGTCAACACGGGCTAAAATCCCGGGTAATTTTCAAAGTTTGCAGTGCACACCAACAGACTTCTCAAGATCTCCCAAGCTTCAATTAAATGATAAACCTCTATAAACAAAAGAAACTTGTGGCTTCGTGATATTTGATAATTCTTACCTTCGTCATTCATGTCTACCTGTCTTCATGTGTTTAGGCTAACCTTGACTATCATGAACATTGTTGGTCAATTGCTTGAAAAAATAAAAACAAAAACTTCCCCTTCATGTCACGATGTTGTTGTTGAATCAAATTAAAGGCAGTTCTTCGGGGACACGAAATTAAGATGGCAGATAGACCAAGTGGGAAAATGGTTAATTGTTTTGTTTTGTTTTTGTTTTGAGGGGTTTTTTTCGCTTGTGGAAGTAACGAATCCACATGGCAGGAAATTTGTCCTGCCTTTTTAGTCTTTATCCTCACATTTAACCATACCTGTGGAACCTAACACCAAAGTTTAAGTAGGCTCAGCATCTACCATTGAAAATGACACAAGTCTGTAACTATAAATTTAAAAAATAATTTCACTAGTGTTTTAAGATGTTTGATTTGTCCGGCGCTGTAGCACAGTAAAGTTCAGAAGTAAATCATCGGAAACCCTATGCGTTATGTCTTGGACTTTTTTATCTTAAATTCTACAAATGCTCTTAAAGTAAAGCTTTACACTGCTACACAAGGGCATATCTATCAAAAGTTACCCCCACAGCAGCTTACCGGATATTTTGATTGCAAGGAAGACAAACCTAGAGAAAGCACAGCATCACAATATTTCTGTAAAATGTGTGTTTGGAAAGAAACAAAGCACTAACAATTTTTTTAATTGCGACTTTTTATTCTCAGATTTTCTGAGTTTCATTTGAAAACAGTTCAGCACCAATTACTTTTTTCTCCAATTACTTTTCCCCAAGGAAAATACAATCGCTGACTCACTGCTTCCATGACATAACGCAATTCGCACAATTAACAGTCTTGTTCCATGTCCTGAATTAACATTCCCTCCCTTACTTCTCCACTGGATTTCTCCGAATCTATTTTGCTTGTCCTTCTTCACTTGTACCCTTAAGAGACAATCTCAGTGTTGTTTCAGCTTGATGTTCTTCCTTCATATTTAAAGTATGGCCAATAAATTGCTATTTTTGCCTCTCTGAAACTTCATTGATATTCTCTGTTTTTGCTATTTGCTTCGTCGTTTGGTTGGAAGATCTCGAGAAATCGACGGACGTGTTACTTGTAGGAGTGTCAAAATTCTTGTCCTTTCTTGGTATTCTAACATGTCTCGTTCAAGTAAAATAGAAATGGGACGACAATTGACTTAAAATACGGACCTTTATATGTCTACTGAGTTGTGAGTTGCTCCATGTCTTGGTGAGCCTGTTAAATGCAACCTTGGACTTTTCCATCCAGGCGTTGAAAACTTGATATGTACCCCCTGTTTTGAAAACAATTTGATTCAGATGCACAAAGTTGTCAATATCCTTCACTGCTTTTCCGTTGTTTAGAAAACTCTGGTTGTTGTTGATTTAAAATTTCATAGTATTGTCCTCTCTAAGTTGATTTTCTAACCTTTTCTGCTGCTGTTGCTGCTGATTCTGTCTTTTTCCATTTGCATATTATTATTCTTGCTTGATACCTACGCTATATCATATGCATATTCAAGGTATTTTAGTCAGTTCATCATTGTCACCATATCTGATCGCTCTAATCTCCGACTGCCCTGTACAAGAGACTCAAATCTAGTTTTTTATGTTGCCTATAAGTCATTTATTTGCCGCTTTAGTCGCAGCTAGAGCAGTACCCAACTACACCTATGCCCCATGATGTTCACCGGTATTAATGTGGAATAGAGATTAGCTAGAGGAGCACGAAGAAAAATGTTGAAGCGAATGATATCAAGTAACGCGTTCAAGCCCAATGGTGACAGACATAAGAAATGACGAGATTGGATTAATTTTTTCAGCTAAATGCAACTTTAAACAAAAATTTGAATTCTTCTGGAGAATTTCCTTGAAAAAATGTTACGATTTGAAGTCAACTTAACTTGCAATATTACAAGCAAATTTTGTGAAAACAACTAAAGTAAAAAAATTGACTTTCTTTGGTCACCCCACTGTGAAGGTTTAAACAAAACAACTGCAAAACATGAAAGGTTATATCAACAGAGACCTTCATTAAAAATGGTGAACACACAAATTTAAAAAATTAGTCCAAGTATTCAAATGATATAATGGCTTAAATGAAGATTCACTGCAATTAGCAAAAAAAAAGTTAAGAGGAATATTGACTCTTTTTTAAATTATCAATCGCAATATACAAAANACTAAAGTAAAAAAATTGACTTTCTTTGGTCACCCCACTGTGAAGGTTTAAATAAAACAACTGCAAAACATGAAAGGTTATATCAACAGAGACCTTCATTAAAAATGGTGAACACACAAATTAAAAAAATTAGTCCAAGTATTCAAATGATATAATGGCTTAAATGAAGATTCACTGCAATTAGCAAAAAAAAGTTAAGAGGAATATTAACTCTTTTTTAAATTATCAATCGCAATATACAAAGCTCTTTTGAAAATTGCCAAGCATTAAAGGAAACCGAAGAAAGTGAAAAGCTCTCTTTCCTAACCCCAAAATATATGGTGTAGCAAAGAATAATATCTGTCTCTGGGTAAAAAGTAAAGAAATAGATTGCGGCTGAGAAGTGAAACTGTACATAGTCAGTTGCTTTGTGCGTGTAGTTAGTATTGGTTTGGTAAAACAAATGATGAAACCATGACGTAAATCCAGCCCATGATCGACAACATCTCGAACTACAAATGGTTCAGACAATCCTTTACCACTTCACTTGTGAAGTATTTTCCATGGGTATTCAACAACGTATATGAGACTGTGGAGGCAACATAAAATAAACCGTGAAGCTCAAAGAAAAGATAGTGTAAAGTTCTTTACCATCCTACTACAACAACCTACAGACTGCTTAGAAATAAAGTCCAAAAAACAATCCTTTTTTCTTTGTTTGTTCAAAAGCCAATGCAATAAGTTTTGAGTTGAGTTTAGATTGTGAAAGTTTCAAAGTTACAGGTGGTTAGTAAAATATGTGGAAGAAACGAGCTAATGTAAACATCTGATCAATTTCAGCAAACTTCCGTTTTTCTGACTTACTATAACAATCAAGCTGATAATTCAAATAACAATTTTTTATAAAAAAAAGAACTTCTCCACAAAACAGTAAATTGCTCGAAATGTTTATTCCTTTCCTGTCTCTTTGACTAATTGTTTTGCCAGGACCAGTTAAAGTAAATATGGAAAAGCCACAATCTCTCAAAAAACAGAACACAGCTTTTTCAAGTCTTTAGGCCATCTACAATCACTTTGTAAAACAAGTACCGCTTTGTAAGGTGAGAATCGCTTAGTAAGACGTTAAACTGCTACATTGTTATCTCATACAACTGCAAAAGGATACTTCTGGTAACTTCAGGTAACAACGTCTGTCCTACAAAGAGTTTCCAAGTTTACTCAGTAACATTCTACTCCAATACAGAGGACTCTGCTTTACACATTTAACTACAACTATAGGAAAACTGAAGTATTGAATTTTTTTACGCCTAAAAATCTGGTTTACATGATTAGTACTCATGCAAATCCATAATTAAATTTTTGGCAGGAAAGACTTACCGGCCAAAAATCATAAACTTTAAGAATGGTTGTGTATGAGTTTAATTGACGATGTGGTGCTAGGTAAGGCGTCGTACATCATTAAGGTTGATAGATGGAAAAAACCAACATGTGCTCAGTGTTTTTAAAGAAAAATCTCGTGTTTGTCGAGTTCAACCTAAAAAACAATGCAAGGGTACAAGCAAAATCACAAATTCTGCTATAGCACAGCATTTGTTGTTAAACCGCAAATTAAGTGAAACTTTCGAGATAAATCACTTCAAAACATTTGGCCTTGCTATGTTTATCTTTCATTTAGCAGTATTAGAGGCAATTCATATTCTATTTTCATCACCCCCCCCCCACACACACACACACACACACACACACACACACACTTGTAAAAAAAAGATTTTGTTGCTAGTTTACAATTGTTTTAGACAGCGAGTCATCAAGAGTGAAGGACTTATCTCAGCCTATCAATAAAAATATGGCCGGCTTTTGCCGTCTTCTCGTTGTTTCCAGTATTGAATACAAAAAACATTTGCCTTCAGCTTTCTTATTCTGGCAACTTTGGTCCAGACGAGTGCCAGTTAAATAGCCAATTAAAAAAGTCTGTTATTTCCAGGATATCTAAACTTGTCATTTAATCAGAAATAAAAGCAGTGTGTAATCTCGGACCTTTGTCTTCTCGTGTCTTTTCATCTAAAAGATCAAAAAATTCAATAAATTTCTATGTTTTTTCGTTTCGATACGTATCCTGAAAAAAATAGAAATCAAAGTGTCAACGATATTATTAATCTAAGAACCACATATTATTTTCAAAAATCAATAGAAATTCATTATTCTTTTGACACTACCTGAAAACTCATTGGCTCCTGAGCATCGAAAGAACGAAAAATGCAATCTTGAAACCTTTGCAAAGTTTTTTATTAGAAAGCATATGTTTCTGATGAAAAACACTCATGTTTCATCACAAGGTAATCAAAGTTATCTGGCTATGTGAAATACTCTGAGAAACTGCTTTGGTAATTCCTTGAACAATATCATTTTGGAAGGATAGAAATTTTTTAAGAAGCGTTTTTTCTATTTGGATACTAAATTCAAAAGGGAAGGAATGTTAGTTAATTTATAACCAAATATCCGGCTTACTTAGATATTTGTTATCTAAATCAAATTGTTGTATTTCTTACCCTTTCAAGCAAAATATTCTGCAATAAGTCTCAGAATCAGAGAGCGATAGACCCATAAGAGGTAAATATCCTTAAATAATAATTCAAAAGTTGTAAATTCAATTGAAGGATAAAAGTATATACCAAGAATTCATATCATAGAATCATGGATTCTGCAAATTCTTTCGCTATATACTGAGAAATTTTTGAGCCTAAAGATAACTTACACGAAATATTGGGAAAAAGTGGCAACCAGGTATGAAAGTGTGAGCATCCTTCTCATTTCCATTTCAATGAGGTAAATTAAGTTTACAGTTTGTACACAGAGAGTCTGCATTTTGCTGCAAACTTACAGCTAATCCAGTTGACTCAATTGGTCAAAAACCATGTACAAGGCGTAATGGCTCACAAGATGTCTCAGGAAGTGAAGGGAAAATAGCGCTATCTGGTGGATGTGACATACAGGACATCCCATGAGAGGAATTGGTGGTGGCAGAATAAAAAAATAGCTGTTCGTACAGTTCAACGAAGAAGTTAAATATCAGGGAACCCAAATAGAAGACCTGAGCCTATAACCAGAAGCTAAAAATAAGCTTGCAGCCAATTTAATGCGATTCACGACTGTTATGCAGTTTTTTCATCCACGGTGCAGTCATCGAAATTAGATCATTTCAAGACCTAGTTCCACGATAAATGTAATTAGCTGAGTGAAGCGAAAGAATCTTGATGGAGGTTGCAGTCAAATAGAGACTACAGGGTCTAAAGAAGAAATAGCTGGAGATCAAGAGACATATGGTAGAATATATTACATATTATGCGATCTCCTGCGTTTTCGAACTAGTACTCAGCTCACCAACTATCATCATACTAAATTGTAAAAATGTCTATCATGTTAAAAAACCGAAATTTTTGGAATAAGCAAAAAACTTATAACCAAAAGTGATGGAGCAATTCACCACAAACAACAAAAAGGGATTACTGGCTTCTGTAACATCTTTGGCATGGCCACATGGATTTCAAACTATATTCTGGCATTGCCAGCAGCATGGAAACATTTTGTAACTTCCTAAGTACAAAATAACTTGACAAAGAAATCAGCAAAACAGTTTTTTATAACATTTTACAAACTTAATTACTTAAGGCACCAATATTAGCATAATATAATGTCAAGGATTTTTTAAAACTAATAATAAATGTTAGCAAGTCATAATATCAGAGTCCCATTATATCAAGAAAATGATAACTGAGAACCAGTTGCTCTTCCGTCGTGTTTTTCCTAAAGAGTTGGGAAAAAGCTTCCCCAACATCCACAACGTAACTTTTGCACTTACACGGGACAATGTGACAATAGCAAAGTATGTTTCCAGGCTTCTAATATTCAAAGATAAAACCAATCATAAGCTATTACCACACAACCTTGATTAGAATTTCTTTGCTCAAAAGAGTTAAAGAACATGGTAAATCAAAATGCGGTAATTAAATGTTAATTCAAACGCAAAGTCAAAGAAGGAAACGCATCTCAATGACCTTTATACCGTATTGAGACCACCCTAGCCAAAAACAACTGAGAAAAAAGACCTTCCGTAGACAGATACTGAAGATTAATTTGATTCAGTTTTTTAGAAGGTATATGGTATTGTAAAAGACTTTTCTTTTATCAAACACAACATTCACTGATGAAACCCTTCAAGCCTTATTTTGCCTCATTCACCTGCTATAACAGGAACAGTACAGTTGTTGCCTTCCAAACTCCTAATACGTCTTACATTTACTTCCTCTTTTAGCATTGTTCGCATGCCTCGTGGTACTACTGTTGTGCCTTAGAATATCTTTCTGAACATGGATTCAAAAAATGTAATTCTTTGAAAATTTTTTTTCACTTTTTGTTTCCTTTAACACTTGTCATGCAGATCAATTAACTTACCCTATCAGAAGAGGTTTGCCTGATGAGAATTCTCATAATTTTGCTTTGTCATAGAATCTTTCCTTGTTAGTGACCTCTCAAACGTGTATTAAAAACCTATCTAAATCTACCTTTCTACTGTCTATATCTTACTACTAATCCTGATATCTATCTCTGAATTGTTACCCTACTCCACGTAGGTCCAGATATGTTTTTGATTGTTCATTAACTATATCACAATCCCTCAGGATGATCCTCCTCTAAAACAAATAAGTTTGCTTTAAAAGACTATTTGAGAAAACCTTTTTGGTACACAGTATTTTTTAAGATGAATTCTGTAACCACAGAGTATGAGAGGTATGTAACTACATTAAGACAAACAAGTATTTTTTTGTTCCTTGTGTTCCTCATAAACCATGTCTTGTTAAAGTTGATTCACTAGCATTGATAACTATAGCTTACAGAATTGCTGTAGCATACAAAAACAACTTTTTAAGTGTTATTGGTGACAACTAAGTCCAGAGCAGTATTTATTAAGCCAGTAATTGATGTAAGAAAACTAGTTAGAAGACAAGGGGTGTATATGTGATCTGAAGCTGACCCCTGAGAATGAGAACATACCCGGCTTACACATCCTGTCTTCTTTCTTTGTTACCCATCTATCATTTCTGTACAAGCTGAAAGGGAAAACCATCCATTTAACAAATATTTGAGTCCAGCACTGGCAGATAAAATTTGGAACGATGCTCAAGCAACCCTCCCACGAGATTTTCTGTCATTCATTGTTTTCTTCAGGTAGGTCTTTGTGAATGTCAGACTTTAAAGCACTGATTTTGAAATGTCATTAAATCTGCTGTTTAATCAATTAAAACATTAAATCTGTACACCTTTTTTTAACGTTTACAAAATTCAGCCATTTGGGAAATTAAAAAAGAATATTATGTTACATGTTTTATCTGCAAAAAGTTTAGGGTCGACAAGGGTTAAGAGGACATCCAATTGACAAAAATTCAAATTTCGAAGTTAAGGAGTGAAAACTTCTCAGAATAAAAATACCGAAGAAAGGAAAACTGGAAGTCACACCTTACACAATACTTTGAAGGAGATTTTCGTGTTGTGGAAAAATCAGGAAGCATGAAGTACAGCTCCTGGAATTGGGGTTTTTTTTCTTCAGTCTGTAATGAGTATAGAGCTAACTCCAGTTTTAACAAGAGAATTAAGACTAAGGATAATAGATACTGAAGTATAGATGGAGACTTACAAATTTTGCTTTGAATTAAACACAGGACGTTTTTTTATTCCCTTATCTTCTAGCCTTCGAAAACATTTCAAAGTGAGAGCATGTCAGCTTGTGGCAACAAGCGTTTAGTAATGCTCACCTTTAAAACCATAAGTGGAATGCGGAACAAAGAAAGCTTTAATATGATGCATAACATCTGCCGTAAGACACTAAGAGACATCTTTTATTTGAGAGCCTGTTTTGACATCGAAAAAAAGCATAGAAGTACTCTTTGCTGCAGTACCTTGAAGGATACCAAAGTATATCGCAACCACGTTATCCAGAGGAGATATGCGATCACTTTTGATTACATTTTTTCCATGCTGTTGCTGTTTTAGTATTTTTAATAAGATACCAGGGCAATGAGTGTCCTCTGCAAAGAGCGCGTACCAAATAGACTAGGGGGAAAGGTCTACAAGACACTAGTACGACCAGCATTGTTGTATTGAATGAAGACAGTACTGATCACTAAGGGGCAAGAAAGTCATTTTGATGTGATAGAAATGTGAATACTGTTATGGGCTATGGGTGTGACAAGAAGAGGAACGTTCAGAAACGAAAACATTAGAAGAAATTTTAGTGTTGCAGAGGCCTCAAAGAAGCTGCAAGAGTATCGGCTGAGATGGTTTGGTCATGTGGAAAAGAAAAAATGAACTGTATGTGGGAAAGAAATGTATAGAAATGGAACTCCAAGGACGAGGTAAAAGAGGACGGCCAAAACACAGATGCAGCGACGAGATCAAAGAAAATATGTCACTAAAAGGGCTTAGCAGGGAGAACGCACAAGACCGCACAGTATGGAGAAGATGCATTGTTATTCGGAGATAAAACTTGTATGAAAATATACTCCAACTGAGAGACAGGTAAGACTACCAAGGAGCATTTAAAAGATTGGTAACTGGGGACAGAAAGTAAATGAATGGGATTAGAATAACGAGAAATTTAGATTTTGATAGAGTGGCCTATCAAAGTGGCCTGATCAACCGTCTATTTCCATCAAACTCCTGAAGTCGTAATTTCAATAAGAATGTTACAAAGTCCTCCACTTCTCCTCGCATCAAATTGTCGATCCTGAGATCCAAATGGGAAACATTAAACATTCTGAAAACCGACATCCCTTCTGTGTTATTGGTGTGATTCTAATGAGTTTGTACATGGCTTCCGAAATAACATTGGGGTTGAGAAGATACCAATAAATAAAATGATTTTTAAAAAAACACTAAAAAGGTATAAAAGAAGAAAAAAACACTTGAACAACAATAAAACAATAAAGGATTAATCGTCCAGCCAGTTGTCGTGTTGAGCCTGTTTTGCTTCACTCTGATTTTCTGACTCGTTCTGATGTCATTCCTCCGGCTTTGGACGTCATTGGACGCTCGAATTGATATCAGTATTTTCCAAAACCGGGCAATTTGAATTTCAGGAAGGGGTCTAGTACGAGAAGGGATTTATCAACAGAGTTTGCCAGGGCCCTGTTCAAATAATGGGCAGGAAATTTGTTGTTTAACATCTACCAACAAATGTTATAGTCAAATGCAAAACATAACAACATGACTGCTCAAAAAGTTTGCATTATTGGCTCAGGAAACTGGTATGTGTGTTTAATTGTTTCTTTTTTTATCCCCAGTGTAATTTAGTCCTTTTTGCCCAGGTCCTGTAAGCTTGTGCCGCCTCCTCTTTTATTTATCACTTATCTTTCCGTTTTTTGAAGATGGAGTTCTATTTTTAATTTTATGATAAACCCACTTATTACGTATGTAGTGTTAGTATTGGTTTAATTCTTTACATAGCTGCGCCCGATGTACCACTCACGACAATGTCGTGGTTACTGTGTGGCTACCATCCCCCTTACCCTATTGGATTATGTATTAGTCATTATTTGTTTACCTTGTTCAGTTTATTAGATGAGATACATATTTAGACATATTCTATAAATAACATTGCATATTGAGATAATGTAGTTCGTTTTACCGGACATATTCTTCCTTGTAAAAGTAAGTTGGTTCAGATTTTTTTTTCACTTCGATACCAGTTTACATTGACATGCGAGTTTACTGCCCCTTATTGGGACAGCTCAGCGGCCCAACTACCTTCATATTTTGATTCAAAAGTCACGAGGAACATTGCTGTCCGATTTTCAGGAAATAACCAGGAGGTCGGCGAATCCTGTAATTGTAGTCATGGAAATTCGCCCAAGCAATAACTCGAAACCAATTGACTAAGCATAGAATTCGAAAGAGTATTGCTACAGCTATTAATGTTTTTATGCACACCTAACGTACAATCAGCGATATCGCAGTGGTATTTTTGGCACTTGTTGCAAGAAATTATAAGGCACAATGTTACTATCACCATGATCTTTGTTGATATATAAACATTTACAAAAATTACCAGGCCCTACATTTGTTATAGGGCCTGCACTAAATGCGGTTTTGCATTGTTTATCACACCAAATGTAAAATAACAAAGTTGCTTTAATTTTTACGTTACATGCCCGGCTATGAAAATGGAAATCCTGTATTAAATGATCCCTATCAGACCTTAAAAACCCTGAAAAACGATAACATTTATAAAAACAACCTGTAAGGACCTTGAAGTTTGGTTGTTCAGCTAGCATATAAACTAACTGAGCAAACTAAGGAATATCAGTGTGGAAAACTCTTTCTGTAGTTATCTTTGCATTCAAAACCATGTAATATTCCATCTTGCAATGCTGTTTGTAGCAAAACTTCATTTTTTATTTTTTTGCCACATGCTACGATAAAAATGAGCTATAATCAATGGCAAACTATAACTTATGTGTCTAGACATTGAAGGACTGGTTTAATAGTCCATGAACAAGTTTTTTTGTATTTTTTAAGGGTTAAGAACTTAATGTTACTAAATGTATTTGAATATGAAGAAATTACAGGGGAGAAAAGAACCCAACCAAAAAAAACAAGAAGCTTAAGCCAAGAGATAAGTTAACCTTAGCCTTCAGAAAATTGTCATATGATGTAGGAAAGTATGCAGAACCCAGAGAGTTGCACAATATTGCAGTCCAAGGGAATACAACTGCAATAATAGAAAGATTTATTACAATAAGGGAGAACAACTGCATAAGGCTGAAGATGTTGAGAGAAACCAGCCACACAAGATGGAACAAACTGGGGTGGAACCAAGGAGCAAAGGTCATCAGAATACTTACCATAATAATACCTGTCAAAAAGACTGAGACAAGCCATAGTCCATCAACGAAACAATGTTTAAAGAGAAGCAGCAAGTTTTGAGCCTATCAAATTATAGGCATCTCTCTGAACTTGATTAAGAGCATAAGTTTATATTAAGATGGATTTACTTTGTAAAAATTATAATGAACAGCAACAAGGTGTATGATATTCTTCCTCTTTCTTATGATTATATAACTGGTTTTAGATTGTAGATTAGAGTAAACTACAGAGATATGAGCAAGAAACATTTAGTGTGAACCTTTCAGGGTCAATGCTTATCTGATTCTTAAAATAAGTCAACAAAACTGACAGCCCTAAAGAAGCTCTTTGCATGCTATGCTGTAAAGCTTTGTGTCAGTAATTGGTGTCTCTTTCTTACACCCACATGCTAAAGAAAAAAGTGTCTGGAAAAAGTATTTGTATTCTGTAGGACAGTTAGTATCAATTTCTTTTTTAGCTGTCAATCAAAATCCAAGATCAAGGTCTCTATCATCATTTTCTTAACCAAAATCTGCAACTGGTGACAACTGTACCAAGGGCATTAGTTCTTATTATGGTCATTCAAAGCTAAAAACAAGCAATGAATCTAGTATCATTAGAAATACTCTGATGCAGAGATATTATTGTGTTTGAGGATGGTGAATTTTTATTATGGTTACAACTCAGGTAAAAACCTATCCTCTATATCCTCTGTATCTTTCAAGACAGTAAGATAACTGAAAGCCAGGTACACAATGATTTGTGGCATTGGACCCAAGCTAAGAAAACCAGTGCTAATCGGTGTCAGTGCACCATTATCTTGTACAGAATTCCTTGATGGAAGTTTGAGATGCAATATGCCAAGATATTTGATGGATATTTGCATATATTTTTCAATGGATGTACCATTTTTATGGAGACCTGTTGCTTTGAGTAAAGTTTGTGATGCAACCAAATGCTAATGTCCTCATTGATGATCTGAAACTGTCTTTAATATGGTTTGATACAAACATATTTGGTTGGTTTATTGATGGTCCTTTTTCCATTTGCTTGTTTGTTTTGGGTTTTTTTTACATTTTCCCCAGTAATTGAGCTCAGACAATGTCCTTCAGAGGAACTTTGTTTCAGTGGTAAAGTATTTCTAGGCCAGATACTCTTCCTGAGCCAACATATTTTTTTCCTTTGTAAAGTTTCAAAGTGTTTTTGGGGTACTCAGGAAATTAAACCTAGAACCTCTTGGTTACAATATAAATGCACTAACCATATAGTCATGGCTCCACAATGTATGATCCTTACATCAACTGGAATATTTGGACTTATGTGATGAAAAGTTGGTGTGTGAAAACTTCACCAAAACTCTCTGTTTTGGCAGCTGTGCCCATGTTGTTTTTAGTGCTTTGAAAGCTTGTACAAATGCCTTAAGTTAAAACATTGACAATATTCTTAAACCCATGTTTTGGTTGTTTGAAGATTCATGAGGCAAAAGTGATAATATCTCTTATTAGTTTTCTCCCTGGTTTTTTAGTTTGTATAAACTTAGTTGTGAGTTGCATTAATCAAAGTTCACATACTGTCAAAATGTTTACAGTAAAACATTTATAGGTACTACCCCTTTAATTTAAGGATATACCTGAAATTTTGAAATTTATCATCTTGTGATGTGTTATTTGTGTGATCTGAGTACTAGGGCTCATTATTTCACACCTGATCATCTTTTGTGTTCTTTATTTTTCTTCATGGTCTCTACATTTTATTTGTGTGTGTGTGTGTGTGTGTTTCAGATTGTGCTAAGCAGAAGCTTATCATCTCCCATTCAGCATTAAATGATTGCAATATTTTCTTTGTAGTACAATTACTTCTCCCTTAGCCTAAAGTGGGTCCAAAACGAACTTTTTCAATATGATTCTTTCCAGTCAAGAGTCTTTTCATCTTTGCCATAAAAGATGATAGACATTATGTAACTTAATTCTGATTAAGGTTGGTAATTTTCTCAAATTTTTGGCCATTTTACCCTAACATTTGGTATNTCTGTTTTGGCAGCTGTGCCCATGTTGTTTTTAGTGCTTTGAAAGCTTGTACAAATGCCTTAAGTTAAAACATTGACAATATTCTTAAACCCATGTTTTGGTTGTTTGAAGATTCATGAGGCAAAAGTGATAATATCTCTTATTAGTTTTCTCCCTGGTTTTTTAGTTTGTATAAACTTAGTTGTGAGTTGCATTAATCAAAGTTCACATACTGTCAAAATGTTTACAGTAAAACATTTATAGGTACTACCCCTTTAATTTAAGGATATACCTGAAATTTTGAAATTTATCATCTTGTGATGTGTTATTTGTGTGATCTGAGTACTAGGGCTCATTATTTCACACCTGATCATCTTTTGTGTTCTTTATTTTTCTTCATGGTCTCTACATTTTATTTGTGTGTGTGTGTGTGTGTGTTTCAGATTGTGCTAAGCAGAAGCTTATCATCTCCCATTCAGCATTAAATGATTGCAATATTTTCTTTGTAGTACAATTACTTCTCCCTTAGCCTAAAGTGGGTCCAAAACGAACTTTTTCAATATGATTCTTTCCAGTCAAGAGTCTTTTCATCTTTGCCATAAAAGATGATAGACATTATGTAACTTAATTCTGATTAAGGTTGGTAATTTTCTCAAATTTTTGGCCATTTTACCCTAACATTTGGTATGAAAACCCCCAAAATAATGGGCACACAAATGTGCTTGAGTGAACTTGGTCACTCAGCATGACACTTTGAGTGAACTCAGTTACTTAATGTGACAACTGAGTACACAAGCAAGAAATGTTCAGCTAATTCACAACCCTTTGGCTTTGATTCTGGTAAAATGAAGTTATAAGTTGTTAATCAAACCTGTGGCTTAGCCCAAGGTAATATATTAGTTTTTATAAACCTTTGTAGAATTTACTAGATGCTGAAGGGAAATTTGACCATACCATTGATTCTGTTTATACTTTTTAAAGTAAAAACCTTAGCTGTTTCTCCTTTTATAGACTCCTCTGGTGAATTAAAGTCATTGATCTCTTCAAACCTACCACTTCACAGCCTTCACTCCAGCATGAAATTAATCAACTGTATTTTTATACACAGATATTATTTCCATCACAGAACAGATCTATTGATTTTAGCATGGTTTGTTTCAACATGACTTGTAAATAGAAGTGTAGGTGTTTGTTGAATTTTCCCCTATATACCTAATATTGTCAAAATATATGGAACAGCAAATGAGAATTTAAACTTGTTTCCTGTATCTTTTTATATTTTGGGGAAATAATTTGTCACATTCAGTCACATTCATTTCAGAATACTTGTTTTTCTGCCTTGTAGGGGGTGTGCCATTGCTAAGGTTGTAGGGAACAATGTTAAAAAATGCACCCGATTTATGGAAAGAGTTCATATGTATGTTTATGAGGAAATTATTAATGGCAGAAAGTTAACAGACATAATCAATGAAGAGCATGAAAATGTTCGTTATTTACCAGGATTCAAATTACCAGAAAACATAGTGAGTATTTATTCATCATCATCATCATATTCGGTTTAACGTCCGTTTTACATGCTAGCATGTGTTGGACGATTTCTTACTGTGGTAATATATTCTGCATCTTAATATATATAGGTCAAGGGCTATTCCTAAACTTTTTTTAAATATTCTAATCACAATCAATTCTTTCAATCTGTAGTGAAGTATTTGATTCAATTATGTTTTCAGAATTATTCTGAAAACATAACTATATGTTTACAGACACATGGGTGATGGGTATTTTATATGCTCATTGTTATTGTCAGAAAATGTTTGTTTTGTCAATACAAAACTAAGCAACTTAAGGAGTCATGTTAATAATGCTGATTAACAAGCACATGAGCTATCAACATTTGATTTTTTCATTTGGGGGGATGAGGTGGTTTAGAAATTTTCTTTTTTTTTCTTTTTGAATAAAAACATTTCTTCAGTAATAATGTAATTAACTAACTTACTTATTTATGACTGTAAAATAAGTGTTAAAAAGTATGAAAGATTAATCTTTAAGAAATGAAGTGTTATAGAAGGATTAGGGAGACAGAGTTTTCCATCTATATATTTAGTATACTGTAGATATGTGAGTGTAGGTATTTTTGTTGATCATCTTTGCTAACTCTTGGCACAGAGGTATACTAAATGAAGTTAGGTTGTAATGCAAGAGTTAGTAGCCAATGCTGACATAAAGATATACTATCAAATAGCATTGCACTCCTTATTAAGAATACTGTCAAAATATTTTATTGGTATTTGTCACCTACCAAACAACTTTTCAATATCTTTGGTAACTGTTTGTCATACATAATAATAACAATTTATGCATTTGTATGCTTTTCAACTTCCAAGTCATGTTTGGCAACTGAGACCATAAGACATAGAAATAAAGGGATTTTTTTATTATTTTCCAAAATAACCAGAACACCTCATTAGATATCCACGAGGAAGCACAGTAGGAAGTACATGACCAAGCCAACCTTGACAGCACTATTCCATTCAACACCATTACCAGGAAAGTCATTGCTACATTAATAGGCAAAAGGGTAATAACACAAATAACATTTAGTGATTCTGAATCAAAACTAGATGTTTGACTGCTATTTAATATAAAGATCATATTTTGTTATCACTCTTTAAATGTTGGTTATCTTCAAGCATCAAGGATGTCATTATCAAAACATAGCTGTTGATAACTTGTTTGATATGTTGACAAATCTGTTATATATAATGGAGTATGATTGATTAAATCTCAGTTTTTTATGTATTTCATGTTATTAGGTTGCTACACCTGATCTTGGAGAATGTTGTAAAGATGCTGATATCCTAATTTTCGTTTTACCTCACCAGGTAAGATAACATAATCAGGCTACTTGTCTTTTAACATACAAATTTTGCATTCCCATTAAAATTAAGTTCTAGAACCCCTTCTATTTTGGGATTGATAATAATTTGTTTTTTAGAAAAACATTCAAGTTTATGTAGATTCAAATGACATTACACCCTAAACTGTAAATAAGGACACTCAACACTTTGCCCTGAAGTGACTGGGCAGTGAATATTACCATCTTGTGTGAGGCACAACCCCCACCAAAATGTTGGTAATGGTCTATACCTTATGTGTACTCACAGACTTATACAAGAAATAATTAACAGAACAATATGCTAATGTAACCAAATTTGTCATCTATCCAACAAGTTGTGCCAATTCTAAACCTCAGCAGTACTTCTGAGATCATTGGTCTCTAATAGGGTGACAAGAAGTCACACTGATAACATGTTACTTGGCAATTTTTTTCTTACATATTAACTGGTTTACAATTGCAGATTTCTAATTTTGTCTTTGGACCTTGAAATAATGGATAAAGACTGGGCTTGGTTTTTTTGGCAAGTTTATGAAAGAAAAAACCCAAGAGTGCCTACAGAATGGGATAGGTTGACAAATCAAGATGAAGTGGAGCAAATCAGTGAGAAGAATGTTAAGAGAGTTCTGGGGACAATGAAGAATGGGTGAGCAATAGGATGGTATTGCTTGTTATTGCTGGCTGCTGCTTGCTCAGCCTTGTCTGCCAGGCTATCTACTTGTTCTTGTCTGCACAAATGTTCCTCTTCACTTCTCAATATGCTTCTTGAGATCTTCATGAGCCTTGGTCTTAGCTGCCCTTTTTCAACAGTTTTCAATGCTGCCTTCTGCTTTCACTCCTAAATCTTGTGTAAGGTGTCCTGTGATGTCCATTGTTTCTGTTAGCATTTCTTGGGACCTACTGTATCCTGGCATATTGGTTTGAATGTCTTTTACACTTCTTGTCATTGATTTTCAATGGTGGGCCCTTTCTCAAGCAGATCTTGTACCATTTGATCTTATTGGTGATTGACAGTGTAAATTCCTCTTTGACCTTGTCATCTTTCAGCATGCTGATGTTGTACTTCAATCTCATCATTGTTGTGCTGACTTGGCTTTTCTTCAGCTTTAGCCTAGCTGTCAACAGGTGATGATCAAAGGAACATCTGCTCCTCTTCTCACTCTTACATCCTGCAGGTACCTACTGAATTTCTTTGCCATGTACATGTGGTCTAGCTGGTTCTGAGTCAAAGTCTGGCAATACCCAGGTGGCCACATGCAGTCTTTTGTGGGGGAAATGCTGCCACTAATGACCAGAGTGTACATTGCACTGGTCTGCAAATTTCTCACCATTCTAATTTATAATTCCAAGTCCATGTCTTCCCATCGTGACCTCATATCCCTTGCTGTTGTGTCCAACTTTGGTATTAAGGTCACTCATTAGAATGTTGAGGTCTTTTTCTGAGTACTTTGCCAAGAGATTTGGCAGTTTGCCATAGAATTGATCCTTGTCTTCTGTGCAACTGTCAGTGGTTGGGGCATGGCACTGAATTACAGCTCTCTTGACTTTCTTTGCCCATGTTCTGAAAAATGTCACACTTATTCTTGATTGGTGTGCACCAATCCTATCAGGGCTTGTGCTTGCCCTGACAACATGGGGACAATGCCTTCTGTGTGTGGAGCATTATCTTCTTCATGGTCAGAATATGTCAATATCTCTCCAGTGAGTAGTCTTCTTTGCCCTGACTGTGACCAATGCATCTCACTGTTTCCAAGCAGTGTGCAATTATAGTCAATAACAAATGGTATGAACACAAACCAACCAAAGTTGCTGAAGGAAATGATGTTACAGTATTATGGGATTATGCCTATTAACACAGAGAAAGAAATCAAAGCAAACAGGCCGGATATCGTAATCAGGGATAAATCAAAGAGCTTTTGTACTTTAATTGATATGGCTGTACCATCAGAAAGAAATGTTGCAACAAAGGAGATCGAGAAGATAGCTTTTCATCTTTATGACTACTTGTGCTGTCTTTCCCATTTCATACATTGGCCTTGTAGCTTCCATGTTTTCATGGCTTTCACCACATGTCATCATACATCTTCTTGAAGAGTACCCTTCCTTTCTCAGGACCGAAATCCCTTGGTTTGTTGTTGGTGTTTCTGTAGCACATAGTGTTTTTCACTCTCCTCCTTTCTCATCATGGCTTGGAAATGGCCNTGACAGTGTAAATTCCTCTTTGACCTTGTCATCTTTCAGCATGCTGATGTTGTACTTCAATCTCATCATTGTTGTGCTGACTTGGCTTTTCTTCAGCTTTAGCCTAGCTGTCAACAGGTGATGATCAAAGGAACATCTGCTCCTCTTCTCACTCTTACATCCTGCAGGTACCTACTGAATTTCTTTGCCATGTACATGTGGTCTAGCTGGTTCTGAGTCAAAGTCTGGCAATACCCAGGTGGCCACATGCAGTCTTTTGTGGGGGAAATGCTGCCACTAATGACCAGAGTGTACATTGCACTGGTCTGCAAATTTCTCACCATTCTAATTTATAATTCCAAGTCCATGTCTTCCCATCGTGACCTCATATCCCTTGCTGTTGTGTCCAACTTTGGTATTAAGGTCACTCATTAGAATGTTGAGGTCTTTTTCTGAGTACTTTGCCAAGAGATTTGGCAGTTTGCCATAGAATTGATCCTTGTCTTCTGTGCAACTGTCAGTGGTTGGGGCATGGCACTGAATTACAGCTCTCTTGACTTTCTTTGCCCATGTTCTGAAAAATGTCACACTTATTCTTGATTGGTGTGCACCAATCCTATCAGGGCTTGTGCTTGCCCTGACAACATGGGGACAATGCCTTCTGTGTGTGGAGCATTATCTTCTTCATGGTCAGAATATGTCAATATCTCTCCAGTGAGTAGTCTTCTTTGCCCTGACTGTGACCAATGCATCTCACTGTTTCCAAGCAGTGTGCAATTATAGTCAATAACAAATGGTATGAACACAAACCAACCAAAGTTGCTGAAGGAAATGATGTTACAGTATTATGGGATTATGCCTATTAACACAGAGAAAGAAATCAAAGCAAACAGGCCGGATATCGTAATCAGGGATAAATCAAAGAGCTTTTGTACTTTAATTGATATGGCTGTACCATCAGAAAGAAATGTTGCAACAAAGGAGATCGAGAAGATAGCTTTTCATCTTTATGACTACTTGTGCTGTCTTTCCCATTTCATACATTGGCCTTGTAGCTTCCATGTTTTCATGGCTTTCACCACATGTCATCATACATCTTCTTGAAGAGTACCCTTCCTTTCTCAGGACCGAAATCCCTTGGTTTGTTGTTGGTGTTTCTGTAGCACATAGTGTTTTTCACTCTCCTCCTTTCTCATCATGGCTTGGAAATGGCCAAAGTAGAGTTCCACTTTACTTAACTCATTTGAAAATCCACCATTTATGTCAAAGGTATTTACATCTATGTTCTTGTTACTAGTCCCTTTTTTTGTAGGTTTTTCATGCTTTTTAACCTTCCTTATGCTTTGCATTGCATCATTCTACTGCTTATCATTTCCCCCCTAAACTTATTTACCTTACTTACAGGATTGGATTTTGCATAATAGTATGCCTCCATAAATGGATTCTGTTCTTTGGCATCAAATTTTATTGAAAGTTTTTCATTCATTTTTAACCCACTATCCAGATTCCTGAGCTTACTCCAGATGAAAATACTTGTGGTAACAACTGTCATATTTATTCTCACAGGATACTGCAGTTAGTGGACTGTTAAGTTTTGAAAATTGTCAACCAGCTACCTTACATTTTTACTCTTTGTGAATCAGTTGCAATAGTTTTTAATTTAGCTGTGAACATCTATGTGTACTGACTGAGCTGGTATATTAATATCATTACATATATACTTGGTATTTTTGGAATTTTGAACTGATATTTAACTAAATACCTTTTTACTTTAGCAAACCAGGATTAAGCTGCAAATTATTGTCTTTTTATAGTTTATAGAGAAAATTTGCAAACAAGTTCAAGGTACACTGAAGCCAAATGCATCAGGGATTTCTCTTATTAAGGTAATTAAAATTTTTTTTTCTTATTTAAGTAACAATTTTACTATTTTGAATATAAATTTGTATTTGTATCACTTGTATTTATGATAAAAATACTTGGCCTTTTTAAAACTGGATATATTCCTGCAAGGTAGTAAATTATTAGGACTGTGCTTTTCAAGCAGAGCTTTTGCTGCCTTCTTAAATCCATAGTATATTTTTGTTTTTTAGTGTACTTGAGAAATGTAATGTGGACCCTATTTTCACTTTAATACTATTTACTAATACAATTGCCTTGCCAGCAGGACAAGTACTAAAGAGTTGATGTGAACATCAATAAACCCTTGTCTTTTTATATAAACGTCTGTGTACTGGGTAGTTATACATTACATTTTTCCATGGTATTAAGTACAGATGCTATGCATTTGATGAGCTATGCTAATATAAAGTTTATTTGCATGTTCTCATCTGTAAATCTACAATTTTTAAAACTACCTAAGAGGAATTTTTACTACAGTTATTCAGTATTGGTAAAAAATTGTAAACTGTTGCATTCTTGCCATGGCATGAATTGTATCAAAGTTTCACTTATGATGAAATACAGATAACTAGTATTTTGGTGAGTCTGGTTTTTTTCTCAATGAAAAAAGTGGTTTGTGACAGCTATTCTTAATATTATTCAGATCTTTTTAATCAGCTTTTGTTGTGTTTTGCTGGAATCAGAATAAAATGACACATAGATATTAAATGTCAATGTAATATACCACTTCTATATGGAAATACTCACAACAGAAACTGATCAACCAAAATGACATTCTTGCAAGGATTTTTTTACTTCTTTTGGTATTAGCATTTCAAGATTGTGTTGGTTATCCTGATCATAGCTATCTAACCGTCTGTGGTCATTTTGATATACTAAATTAGAATTCATTTGTTTATTTCAGACTTCTCTACACCTTTACAATATCTTCCCTCCATCACACCATTTATTCCTCAGATTCCAACTTACATTTTTATTTGTCCCCCCCCCCCACACACACACACCTGATTTATTATATATATTATATAACGTATTATCTAAATTAGAGAAATGTGAAAAATATGTTTGCACCGAGTTTGATTGGAACCTGTGCCTATGGCTATTATGGCCACATGCTCCACCACCGGAGCTGTCAGCTTTCTGGTTGAAAAATTTACTTAGCTGATGATAATTCCCCAACAGATTCACTATTTGTTGAGTACTGTAGAATCTCTAAAAGGATTTCTTACATGACTAGGTACTTAAGCTATGCTTGAGGATTCCCCTATACATACTACACCAGGCACATTCTTTGATGATCTTTGGCGCAGTAACCAGTTTGTAATTGTCGATATACATAGTAGAAAAATTCAACATGAATTAGCATCATCACAGTCATGTTGGATGGTTTTTATTTGAATTGGTTAAATTACTGTGGTAGCCCAAGAGTACACTTTTAATACTTACGTTGTAAATATAACATGTCATGTGGGCTCTTTTGGGGGAAGCTGGGGGATGCTCCTCGCAGCATTTTGGTGTACCTTCAAGTTCTTGTATTTCCTGTATTTTGACTGTCTATATAATAAGAACCGTTGCTACTCTACTACTAGTACTGTGTTCAAGTGGCCTCATATTTTCCTCTATTCGGTATCAATTGGGTTGCGGAAGCAATTAAGCTCTTCCTTTTTTTCACCACTAGGGGCTTAGTGAAACATCTTCTGGAGTCGAAGGAATGTCGGATGCAATACGCAAAACTCTTGGAATACATACAAGTGTTCTGATGGGAGCTAATTTAGCCCCCGAAGTTGCAGCTGAAAAATTTTGCGAGAGTACAGTAGGTAATGAATTTTTTGTTGTTTTTGTCACATGAGCGGTAAATGACTCTCAGGTATCAATTGTTAAATGCTGTATTCTACAACTCTTTTTTTGATATTTGTCAATAGTGGTTAATCATTAGGAATTATTTATCAGCTATTAAGTTTTTGTTTGTGAAAACTACATAGCAATCCAGAAATTCAGTAGATTGATACAAAGGAATTTGTTGCACAGGGAATGACGTGTCATTGCAAGTAGTCTTACACATAAGATGACCAAACATCACAAGGCAAAGCACACATGGTTTTGTACAATCTCACATGGAGCTTCACTGTAACTTGAAAACTAGCGTGTAAAGTCTAAATGACACTACCAAAAGAAAATGAAGACAAATAGATAACATAGTAAGGATGACACTTTGTTGTTCATTTGGCAGTAAACGATGTAGTAGTTATTGCTGCCACAATCACTTTTAAGAGGTCATTTTCTGAAAGAAATGATCCAATTTACTCGAGACAGCTACAAGTAAAAATATGTACCGTTATGTTCATGTACAATATTAATACTTTGGAAACCTTAAAGAGGAAAAAAGAAGATGATGACAACGAAGGTAATGACCCCATAAAAAGAACGCAGATAAAGGGAAGTGTTTTAACTCCTTGAAAACTTCATAACTCTAAATTGAGTACTATCATTTTTCCCTACATTGTTTGCAAGTGTTTCTTTGTTCAGCCTTAGAAAAAATTAGGGCGGGTAAAATCTACTTTTTTAAAATAAATACTCTATAGAACAGAGTTTCAGACATCGCTTTCTTTAAGTCGACTATTTTACTCCCATAAAAAATTTTGCAAAGAAATAATTTAATTTTATCATGCTTGTATTTTAAGGCTGCAGTGACGAACAGCTTTGGCCAGTGTGGAAAGATTTGTTTCACAATGACTACTTCAAAATTAATTGCGTTAAAGATGCACACACTGTTGAAGTCTGTGGTGCTTTGAAGGTAAATAAACCTTTGGCATATATCTATGTCGCAACTCAAACAGCTAATTAATGTTATTACCATCAGATATCTGCTTCTCCCTGGTGAGATTATTCCAGTGAAAAGAAGTTTAAGGCACTGTTAGCTTGCACTGTTAACTTTGAAAACCCTTTTAATTTTCGAGAATCCTGTGTCAGGGTATGTGTTTGCAATGTTATCTTTGAATTTTTTTAACTTGTTGCTTATGTTATATATTCAGATTTGAATACTTTTAAAATCAGGCTATATATTTATTTAAGAGTAAATTTTACGTTTGAAAAACAAGGAGCAGTTAACAACGCATTAAGGAAATTGGACCATAGGGCAATGATGAGATTGTGTATTTTAAGCAACTTATCAGGGAGACCTCTCTAGGAATTTAGGAGACTATAATCACATATGTTGCTAGATAAATACAAAGTATGGTTTGGGTTTTATTCTTTCTTTATATATACATTCTTTCCGTGGTAGAAATTAGCACTTCCGTGTAAGTTTTTCATTTTTGATTAAAGAAGCTAAGGGCATCAAAAACAGCTTTGAAAATAATAGTTGCAATAAATGTAAATGCAAAGTTAGTGGGTCACAGTAAGTGCAAGGAGAGTTTAACAATTTGCCATGTGGGATAGCTGCCGGTATGAAAATGCTTTCAAGTCGTTGTATATTGTCGGAAAAGTCATTTTTAGAATGAGACTACCTTTTAGAAATTTCCACAGGAAGTGAGATAAAAACAACTGAGTTCAAAGGAGTATTTTTCATGATTAATAACTATAGTCATAATTAGTAGCTACAAAACAACTGGAAGACATGGCATCTCCATGATTGTCATGCTTCGTATTACAGAACCCGTGATGATAACAGCTTGGATTCTGTACGTTGATAAATATTCCTGTTGATTTGGTCATCCTGTGTAAATATACTTTACAACTAACTAAATAAATAAATATATACACTTATATATAGATAAATAATAAGGATTGAAGAGAACCGTGGTTTAAGAGCGTAACATATACACCCAAAACATTTTTAAAGAGAGTAAGATTGGATATAGTTTTACCTGACTGAAAGTAACTTTTTCTGTCAATATTGTTTGACAAACATAATAAGATATAGAATTTTCGTAAATAGTTTTTAACATCCGATCAAGCATTTTGGAGAAAAGCTTTGTCATTCTAGCCACATCCAAATCAAACCCGGGTTTGTTAGTAATTAAAACTCCAAGAGCCTCAACAGTAACTCCATTTTCTGCCCTTCCATTTTGTTTAAACGATTTAAAGAATACCAGGCAGAAATTACTTAAACGCACAAATAGTGAAGGTAGCTAGTCACTTTTACCTCTGTCGGAACTCTAAGGTCATTGGTCATTGCCATACGAGAAATACTAATCTAAGCTTCTACGTCCCATGCAACTGCTCTGCTTTTACTGCTGCTAGTACTACTACTACTACTACTACTACTACTACTACTACTACTACTACTACTACTACTACTACTACTACTACTACTACTACTACTACTACTACTACTACTACTACTACTACTACTACTACTACTACTACTACTACTACTACTACTATTANTGTCATGCTTCGTATTACAGAACCCGTGATGATAACAGCTTGGATTCTGTACGTTGATAAATATTCCTGTTGATTTGGTCATCCTGTGTAAATATACTTTACAACTAACTAAATAAATAAATATATACACTTATATATAGATAAATAATAAGGATTGAAGAGAACCGTGGTTTAAGAGCGTAACATATACACCCAAAACATTTTTAAAGAGAGTAAGATTGGATATAGTTTTACCTGACTGAAAGTAACTTTTTCTGTCAATATTGTTTGACAAACATAATAAGATATAGAATTTTCGTAAATAGTTTTTAACATCCGATCAAGCATTTTGGAGAAAAGCTTTGTCATTCTAGCCACATCCAAATCAACCCCGGGTTTGTTATTAATTAAAACTCCAAGAGCCTCAACAGTAACTCCATTTTCTGCCCTTCCATTTTGTTTAAACGATTTAAAGAATACCAGGCAGAAATTACTTAAACGCACAAATAGTGAAGGTAGCTAGTCACTTTTACCTCTGTCGGAACTCTAAGGTCATTGGTCATTGCCATACGAGAAATACTAATCTAAGCTTCTACGTCCCATGCAACTGCTCTGCTTTTACTGCTGCTAGTACTACTACTACTACTACTACTACTACTATCACTACTACTATTATTACTACTACTATTACTGCTACTACTAGTACTACTATTATTACTACTACTAGTACTACTACTATTACTACTACTACTATTATTGTTACTACTACTATTACTACTACTGTTACTACTATCACTACTACTACTACTATTACTACTACTACTATTACTACTACTACTGCTACTACTACTACTACTATTACTACAACTGCAGCCACTATTTTCATCATATGAAATGCAGTCGAGTAAAACGTTTCCATCTTAAACTCGTCGTACTCCATGAACCTGGGATTCTCTGCCTGATAATAAGTTTTCAGCATAAACACCTTTGGATTCTTTACCAAGTATGGTCTTGGATTTGGACAATTAAAGCATGTCCTTTTGCAAAAGATGGTCAGACAATTTTTTTCTTAAGACTCTTGATTTGTATGCAAGTGATACGGATTTCAAGTAGTAACGAGTTAAAATGGTTTGACCTGTAATGTCAGACTGTTAAAGCTTTGCTTAGTCGATTTGCTTAGTTGTTTTTAAAGACTTTGCAGAACTACTAAAGGAGGTAGAGTCCGGCTACATTGACCAGGAAAGAGATAAGTTAAAATTTCTTTTCACAAAAGAAGCAAAACAAAGGTAAATCACTTTAGAAGCCGATCACTTAAATACTAAGCACTGGAATTAAGTACGGGAGGTGGGTGGAGGGTAGAGGGTAGAGGGTAATAAAGTCAAAGCTTAGAAGAGATAATAAGTGCCTGGAAGCACATTCAAGAGGAGATTGAGAGAGTTTAAATTTCTTGATAAACTCGGGTACGTAGCCTTTCCTAATCTGCTGTCACCTCGCTGCATAGCTTAACCGTTTTGAGAAGCAAATACAAATGTCTAAGACAAGGAGAAGTGCTGGTAGTCTTAACCAGAAACAGTAACAGAAAGCGTGTCACTAAAGACATTCGATCCAGGAATATTACTTTCCACAAAACTAATCCCCGTTGGAAAGACAAGCACCGTAGGTAGAGAAAAATCTGTATAAATAAATAAATAAGCAAGAGTTTCAATTCATCACATGTGGATTCGAGATGAAAAAATTAATAGGCAATTGTATTTAGATCATGAGAAAAGAAGGCTCCAAGAGACTAAATTACTTTTCTTGCAGATTTTATTTGAGTATGCCCTCCATTACAGCTATTTTTCTTTTCATTTCTGGTTAAAATGTAATACCCTTTTATTCTTTTCGGAAGTATCAGCCGATTATATTTGATTCTATTGCTATTACTTAAAATTCCCTATAAATCTGTGTTCCCACTTTAGATTTCATGTTCAATTAGTTCATATGTAAGTCAAAAGAAAAGTTAGCAGCACCCACAGTATTTTTTCAAATAGCCAGAAAAGTTCAGACCACTTCGTGCGTTAGCTAGATATAATATCACATAATATTAAAGATCTTGTTTAAATTTAAGTTACTGTTTTAAAACTTGTTCGCTCCCTAAAATGAATTGAAAATTTGTTGAATCCCCGTTGCAAAGCTGACCTGCCTGCGCCAAATACCATCTCCAATAAAAAAAGTATTCCTATTCTAAAATACCTAGACTTCATTCAAAGGTTATATATGGTTCAAAAGCGACCTGTTACAAGTCTTACTTCAGCACAGAAAGTACACATTTTGAAGATTCCATCATGGATTGTTTCCCGTAATATTAGAAATTTATTCGTGTTGCGAGTTTTCTATATTTTTTTTTGTCTCCTCGTTGCCTCCATCGGTTGATAGGGCAAGTGTAAACAAATTTTAGGCTAATGAGTCCACGTATCAGAATTGTAAGTCCGCATAAAGTGTTTTATTAGACCCTTGATGGACAGAAATAAAACAGTATCTTTGAGGCTTTATTAACTCCAGGTTTAGCTCAAAGGTCAGCATGGTAATAAAGAGCTTGTAGTATAACTGCGTAGATTTAAAGTACACATGCATACCAGTACACATAGGAAGGATGGTATTTTTTTATTCGTGCCTCTTAAAACACCAGTCTTTATGCATTTGCCATAGACATAAGTAACCCTGACTATTCCGGATGCCTGCAACTGGCTTCTTTAATGTAGATCTTCGAATGAATGCATTTCCTATGGTGAATTTTGGTATGGTTTTGTTTGAATATATAGATACGATAAACCTTGTCATTGTTACATTAATAATACAAATACAATTATGTTTTAGTCTAGGTTGACTAAGCTGCCCCATGTTTAAAACGGTTGACATAGCATTTAATTG
The DNA here is from genome assembly GCA_003991215.1 of Morbakka virulenta. Lineage (NCBI taxonomy): Eukaryota > Metazoa > Cnidaria > Cubozoa > Carybdeida > Carukiidae > Morbakka > Morbakka virulenta. The sequence goes on along the minus strand of RDPX01000007.1, from coordinate 4,465,048 downwards.
GAAATTGAAATTTTCTTGGGTGCTTTGGTTTCTAGTCCTTCGTCACAAATAATGGCTATCCAGTCCAAATTATTTAAAATTTACCATTTGTATTGTTTGTTCTTGTCTGATTTTAATTAAGTATTGGTGGGCTAAGAAAAAGGTCTGTCTGTACACGATTCTCAACGATTCTCAGAGATTCGCAACAACTGCTTTCCTTCACTACTGATACTATACAGAACAACAACGCCTCAACCAAACCCATTTCTTGCCCCAATTAAATCACCAGTTAAATCTCTTGGGTTCCTGTACATCCTGCTTTTTTTGTCGGTTTTTCAACGTACGATCCGTCCAAAATCAGCAATTTTGAAAATCACTTTTTTATTTGGAGAGTGCAAGAAAGCCCGATTCAGTTGGTTGTCTGAACACGTGAAGAGAAAAGAGCGGGACTTAGTTGGTCTGAAAACAGTGGAAATGGAGCGATCAGAAGAGAGAAAGACAGGAAGGCGGAAACTGAGACAGATGGACTGCACATGGGAAACTTGAAGTTAACTGGAGCAGACGCAGTTGACGCCTTGGACCAAGCAACGCGGAGAGCGATTATCACCATTACAACCCGGGGGAAAGTGCATAGAAGACGTCGATTTTATTGCAATTCATACCCTTCTTAGCTTCCATCTAGACCAAGAGCTAATGATAGTAAATTCCCATAACATGTAGCTGAGTTTCCGTTTATTTGAAGAATGTTGCATGTCAGGCAAAGAATGATGATCACAAATGGAGTATACGGCAGATTTAAGAAAGCTCAAAGTTTAACTACCCTCTTGTGGTATGTACTGCTATTTGACGAGTAGTTTTTTCCAACTGAAAATATCATTGGATAAAGACTTTTGGAAAACAAAGATGAAGGTACATGTATAGCATTTTAAAATGGTCTGATTTTACGGAAACTTACATAATGCAGTACTTCTTGTTCTTCCTTAATTCATTAATGAGTCTACGTTGATTATGTATTAGTGTGTGTCATCGCCTTTTCAAAAACATAGTTGAAACTAGGTGACAGCACTGGTGCAGTTTTTGTAATAAAGTGTTTAATAGGTATTTTTGTTTAATTAGTTATACTTGAATTAATGTAAAACAGAGTTTTGACCCCCCTTGATGGTCAAGCCAGAACTTTTTTTATTGCAAGATATATGTGCAGCACATTTCTCCTGTCTGTTATGTTGTTTTGAATTCTGAAAGCTTGTTTAATATTAACATGATTTAATAAGAATATCTGTTGTGGTAACTAATATTGTTACTCAATTCTTTCAGACCTTTGCGGTTTCTAGATAAAGATTATTAAGGTAAGAAGGAAAATTGTAATTTTTTCCCCATTTCTCTTCCATACAGAATGCAGTTGCTATTGGTACTGGAATTGTCGATGGACTAGGGTATGGTTTATGTCTGTATTTATGAATTTTTTATTTACGGTCCCATTAAAGGCAATAAATATACGCACTTTTATGTTACTGGCGCTTCTCAGATCGACCTGTACCGTTGCAAATAATGGGTGAGAAGGTACAATTGGATGCAAGAAAGTAAAGATGGAAAACACGGTAAAAGGAAAGAGAGGAAATGAATTGTAAAGAAAAAGGACGTTATAACCTTAGGTTTAATTCGGATTAATAGAATTTGGATAAAAAGTTAGCGAATCACAGTCAGGTGACACGAAATGTTATCATTCAGCATCACTTAACCTCTTTAAGAGAGATCTACTTAATTAAAATATTTGCCAGCTATGCCAATTTCGACTCAAAATCATGCACATAATTGAACTACCTTATTGATATTGTTGAAACAACGGGAAGAAAGCAACCCTAACAAGCTCAGAAGAACATTTTCACCTCGACGATGTGATGGAGATTAAAGAGAGGCAGACAGACCAGCTCCAACAGTTTAGTGCACACGCGCCTTTGAATGCAAATAAACTCTTTGTTACCCCACTAAAATTGACGTCAGTATCTTCTCGCAAGATTGATTCACATACGCACTACGATACAGAGCAATCGTTGGTTTGAAAACTCAACACATCGGGGGTTTAATCCTTTTTGGGGCAAGACTATACCATCATAGCTACATGTAGTCCCCGCATGTTTATAAGTAAATCAAATCCCAAAAGAAACCAGTAACAACTTTTGTCCAATTCTTGTCCATTTACACTAATCCAAAAACTACTGAAATTTTAAAAGCAGTATTCTTAATCAAATTTTTTGATTTTAATGGAAGGAATTCTTTGCATTTGTTTAGTTAGGACTTCTGAAAACAATCTTCTTTGCTTCGTTTGTAAGAGTTGGTTGTGCTTATCGTACTGAATAATATGTGATTCAGAAAATGCCACAAAACCATTTTACTGTTACTCGCCTGTTAAACGTAACCTTTGTTAAATTGATTTTGAATTGATTTTTTCTCTTGCAGGTTTGGTGTTGCCTCTGAATACCCAAGGTTTGTGACTTGTAAATTTATTGTTTTGTAACAATTTTTAAAAATATTTTTTTAACTTCAGTTTCTTTGAACGTATTATCTTTTGTTATACTTCTTAGATTTTTTTTATGAGACATTTCTTGCCTTACTGCTATTACCGAAATTATATATGTAATTTGTTGCATTAATCTGGATAACTGGGTAGATCCATTAATGTTGTTGTTAAGTGCCTTTCTCAATTTCAGTAAAATTATTCAAAAGGATGCTTCTCTTTATCTTAAAAACTTTATCTGTAATAAGGTAGATTGGATTTGTTTTGACACCAGTTGATTGATGCTTCTTGGTCTACATTTCCTGATGAGTCTTCTATGGAAGAATCACATTTTATTGATTCGTTTCGGGCAGATATTCACACCTTTGTTGATATCAGCTAATTTTTTTGTTAGACCCTTTTGGTCGCTGATGTTTTCTCCACCTTGCTTTTGTTATATTGATAAAAGAATGATTTCTACAAAATCATTCTTTCGTGAATATGAGAGCTAGAGTGCTGCTTAGGTTAGCAGGAAGTTGTAAATGATATTTATTATTAATCCAAGGTTATGCTGTGAATATTAGACTCGGAGGCCTGATAACAATGTTATGAAAAGCAAGTCTACCAACCTTCCTTCAGAAAATGAGCCTGAAGTGCAGTGATATTTAATTGTGGTGGGCCCGGGTCAATTTTCCCAAAACAAATAAATAAATAGTAAATTGAGTAAATAGAATACATGTTGCTACCTCCAACCTGGCGAGTTTTGTAATGCATAACAATGATTCTTTGAAGGTTTTATTCCAAATTTTATTTTTGTGGTGGTCTTAATAAACTGTTTTCCAGAAATCGCCACAGCCGTAGCGAGACTTTTTTTTCATTGTTGAATAGTCTTGTTTTTGTTGGTATATATCATATACATTGCCATTTTACAAGGAAAACAGGGACATTTTTTTCTGAGAATATGGACTTACTTTTATTCTCTTAGTCATTAGTAAGGTTTTAGGGATATTGATCTATTTTTAATTGGTAGCGTATCTGACAAAAACATACTTCTTCGGATGTTTAATATGGATTTTTGTTCTTCTAAATCGACTGAAGTATAAATAGGTCAATTTTAGCCAGTACCGTAACATTTAATATACCAAGGCTTTAGACAAGGCTTAGAATGTTGATCTCTTGTAAAACTCAATTCTTAAAGTGTACTTTCGCTCCTTTTACTTCAGCCTCGCCTAAACAGAATTAATTTTACCTAGCGTTGCCATAACACATTCCCACGGTATTCCAACTTTTATTTCTTGATATTCATCCACGGGGGTTCCATTTTCGTAATTTCTAACTTAATTCGTTTATGGTTTCCTTGGCCAGTTTATGGTTAGCATTTCTCCGTAGCACCACATTTTGAAAGCTTCTGGATGTTATATTGTTTCTGCATTCATGGTCCAGGGCTCCACCCCATATAAGTCTGAACATAGCAAACAGTCATTCTCATCCGGACCCTATTGCCGATCTTCCAGTTCGAGAAAACTTTTTTAACTTCGTAAATTGTGTTCAAATTTGACAAGTTAGATAGATTTGATTTCTATTAAGCCTTTTGCATCTACAGCTTAGAATCAGTTTTAAAGCTAGTAATTATTTACCCAGACCAACTGTAAATACGTAACTATTTAATAACGGGGTTACACCTTACATTCTAAAGAGAAGTAGATAAGCGTCGAACCTTATTATATGATCTTGTATAGTGCTTCCTGGTCATTGTAACTTAAATAATACTACCTTTACATACTGTCATAATATGCTTAGAATGCCTTTCCCTCCCCCAGACACTTTTTATCCGAAAGTTATTTATAGCTAAATATGTTCTTGTCAACTTTTAAACAGTTTACTTTTTTTGCATTACATACGGCAAGGTAGTTGTTCCATTAAGGTTTTTTCATTCATTCTCTCTTGCAGTTATGGAGATAACACAAAAGCTGCTATAATCCGTATAGGTCTAAAAGAAATAACGAAATATTTGCATACCTTCTACCAAGATGTAAATGATGAAACGCTTTTGGAATCATGTGGAATTGCTGACTTGATTACAACCTGTTATGGGGGGAGGAACAGAAAGGTAGCAGAGGCTTTTATCAAGACAGGAAAGGTGTGTTACACAGATTTGCTATGTTTGTTGCTTTTTCGGGTGTTCCCTAAAAAGTGAACCACAAGTATTTTCTCAGCAATAGATAAATCAAATTTATTAATATTTTTCGACGAACTTGATGGTGGTGATGATGCTAATATTGTTTCCTCTAGATGAAACCCATACATATTTATATGATTGATAGAGGGAACGATAGAGATAGATAGATAGATAGATAGATAGATAGATAGATAGATAGATAGATAGATAGATAGGTAGATAGATAGATAGATAGATAGATAGATAGATAGATAGATAGATAGATAGATGGATGGATGGATGGATCGATCATGTTGTAACGAACGACTGTTTTGGTATATTTAAAGTTGCTGCTTTGAGTCGTGTTCTTTGTACGACAAGTAAATAATACTTAAATTTCAATTGAACTCGGTTGAAATTGAATCTATATGTCATTCTCATAAGTTCAGGAAAGAAACAGATACAACCTTTAACTTTTGACGGCAAACGTCTAGTATTTTCGACTGTGTGTGCAGAACAAAACACTTGACTCTCCCATTTTTTCAATTTTAGTGGATTTGAGTAAATTTACAGATAAACTTGTTGCTGAGTTACAACAACCTTGCTTAAGTATTCCGTGTGACATTTATTGAAAAACTTGGTCAGTTTTGTTGCGTCGACGCCAGATAAATTAGAGTAAATGAGCAGATTTACACGCAAACTACCTGTGCACGCGAAGTGGACTGTTATTGCTTTGGCCTGGCTTATAATGATCCCCTGTTAAGCAAATTTGATTAATTGACTAGTGATTAACTTGAACTGTTAAATTCATTGATAAAAAAAGAATTTGAAATGGCCCACGCTGATTTTCGTTGCGTAGAAGTTAAAACTGCAAATTTCGAATAGTTGACTGTATATTTCCTTGACGTTTTCGTTAAATCCCATTAGTCAATGATGAAGAGTAATAGTCGGTAGATATAATAGCAAATATATTAGAACTGAAGAAGCTTGTTTATTACATGTAGTAGTAGTAGTAGTAGTAGTAGTAGTAGTAGTAGTAGTAGTAGTAGTAGTAACAATAATGATAATAGTAGTAATAATATAATAATAATAATAATAATAATAATAATAATAATAATTGTTATCGTTATTGTTGCGGCAGTAGTAGTGGTTGTTGTTGTTGTTTCTATTGTTCAATATATTTTATTAAGTCTAACGATTACATTTTTTTAGTAAGTAACGTTAGGAGTTTTATGTTTTTGAAAAAAGCTGCTGAACAAACTATAAATACAGGTATATTAAAGTCTTTATTAAGATATATATTGTGTTTTCATGTATGTGCATATATTTACAGTATAAGAGAATGGGTGACTGGATGTCTTAAAGCGTATAAATAGGCTTTTAGAAATNTATATTTCCTTGACGTTTTCGTTAAATCCCATTAGTCAATGATGAAGAGTAATAGTCGGTAGATATAATAGCAAATGTATTAGAACTGAAGAAGCTTGTTTATTACATGTAGTAGTAGTAGTAGTAGTAGTAGTAGTAGTAGTAGTAGTAGTAGTAGTAACAATAATGATAATAGTAGTAATAATATAATAATAATAATAATAATAATAATTGTTATCGTTATTGTTGCGGCAGTAGTAGTGGTTGTTGTTGTTGTTTCTATTGTTCAATATATTTTATTAAGTCTAACGATTACATTTTTTTAGTAAGTAACGTTAGGAGTTTTATGTTTTTGAAAAAAGCTGCTGAACAAACTATAAATACAGGTATATTAAAGTCTTTATTAAGATATATATTGTGTTTTCATGTATGTGCATATATTTACAGTATAAGAGAATGGGTGACTGGATGTCTTAAAGCGTATAAATAGGCTTTTAGAAATACTAGACTAAAAAGTTAGAAGTAGTATGACCCTGAAGAATATTCTTTTTTCGCAGTTAGTTTTTTCTTTCCGTTTGCAGTGAAAAAAAGGCATTTATCTTATTCAGCTTGTTTAATTAATACATGGTTTCTCCAGTGGTAATCACGACCGAAGTATCCACCACATTTTGTTTAAAACGCCGAAATATTGACAACAGCAGTATCTTTTTGTCGTATTAACCATTAACGCGGTGACTCGTGCAACCACGTCACTCTGAACTTAACAGTTGATGATATCTGAAACCCCGGAATACCCCCCTCCCGGAGTAATTGTATAAATTTTTAACAGTTGTCTACAATAACACACTTTTTACATGTATTATTTTTGTTTCAATGATGGTAAAATAGTGTTAAGACTTGAATGTTAAATCAGATATTGTCGTTATTTGTTTGCTTTTTACAGTTAATTGGAACAAATTATATATAAAAGTAATAACCTTTTGATGATTTTGAGGGTAGTTTTATGTTAATATTGCCTTAATTAATATTCCCTTGTTAGTGCTTTTTTAAGAGAAAGTGGTTAGCCTTACGATTCTATGTTTTTCGCCCGCGTTTATTTTTTAAATTCATTTCATGCTATCAGACACGAGTGAGAACTACATATTGCATAGATTTATTTCTAACAAAGTTAGGCCATCCTTCATTAATAAGTACCAAAAACTGTTGCAAAACTGTTTAGAAAAACCAAAATAAAAACCTTTCTCTGCTTGACAAGGCACAGCTCCCGAAGCTTTTTCCGGTAATTATTTCTCGGCAGCATGGGTGTTAGAAAAGAAGTTAAGCTAATGGTAGATGTAATTGGTCATATTATCCAAGAAATCCCATCTTTTGTATAATTATTTATTAATTCCGGAGCCCAAATTTGGACGCGGAAGGATAAAAAGTATGACAGCCCCATTGTTACTGAGGGGTTGGACATTATGCTTAAAGTCACGTTCAGTAGATAAGTTGTAGATAAGTCTCTCTCTCTCTCTCTCTCTCTCTCTCTCTCTCTCTCTCTCTCTCTCTCTCTCTCTCACACACACACACTATCT
>RDPX01000007.1:4409788-4438913 GCA_003991215.1 Morbakka virulenta | reverse complement strand
GATAGATAGATAGATAGATAGATAGATAGATAGATAGATAGATAGATAGATAGATAGATAGATAGATAGATAGATAGATAGATAGATAGATAGACATCCAATCTCAGCTCGGTGAAGGAAAAACGGTTTTTTATAACTGGACGGCACTACCTGATAAAAAGGGTCCATATCATGTCAAGAATACAATCGGCAATGACCTTATAATACTTCTCAAAATATATTCATGTTAATTTTACAGTCTTGATTATTTCTTTTCAAATATACGATTTAACGCCAAGCGGAAACCTATTATACTTTAAAACTGGCGTAAAGTGCCATACATTAGTGTTTTCTGTTTGCTTCTGCAGTATAACATTTTATATGCAGTACGGAAATTGAGCTCGGATTAATGTTTGTAGAATTTCGAGTTATGCTACCAAAACAGATGTTTCTGGAAAGATTTTGCTAATAACAGTTTAAGTTAATATATGGTAGATTAAATTAATTGATAAATACACAGATAGCATTATTGAACCGATAACATCCTCCAATACTGTTTAATGCATCTAATACTTTGAGCGACGTGGATGGGTTCTTGATAACTAAGGCCTAACAGTAATTCATAAATGGCGTCCGATTAGGGAAACGCTCCAACGTTTGCTATTTCGGTCTTGTGCTTGCTTCAGTGAATAAGACCGAACCCAAGATTTGTTTTCGTTCCTCTCCAGTTCTATTCTGAGATGTCAGATCCATTCCTCACTATTAGCTTTGTAGCAACAGGGGAGATATTAAATTGTTTTATTACAATCGTCAAAACAAGTCCAGAATAATTATTTGATAATACTCCACCCGTTGCGGCGTTTATTTAATCTTAGGATTCTACGGGGGAGTGAAGGGGGGCCTTTTATTTCAAAAATTCGTATGAATGAAAATGAAATAATGCATTATTTTAAAACGATATGGTATTTCTTAAACCGTGTGTTGTGAAATTACATGCTTAACAAATACCTAATCTTGGCATTTGTGTACCTGCAATACCTATGTGTTATATAGCAATCAAAAACAAGCAAAAAAAGAGTAATTTAAATATTTACCGTACATATCCAAGAATTCAGAGCAAGAAAAAATTGCTCTGAAACAGGGTTATCTGACTTGTTTAACAACATAGCCTTTTAAACTATTTTATCAATAAACACCACTTTCCAATTCAAATTTTTCAGTTAATGCCACTTTTGAGGAAGTGGCGTCTATCATATACTACTGGAAAGTCTTCATAGGAGCACCGCATTTAAAAGAGAAAATCTGATATCTTATGTACTTGCACATAACTACATATTTCAGGTGTACCTGGGATGTTAAATACAACCCTTACCTTTATCATTTCCTGTCTCTGTGATTCCGGATCTTTCTCAAATGCTGGTAGCACACGGATTTTCTGGGTCTTTGACATTCTATCAGCTATAGACATAGTCATCTTACGATGTGTCTGACTCACAGTAGAATGAGGACGAAAGTTTAATTTTTCTTTAAAAACGGCTCTGGACTGAAGACCTGTACCCTAAAAATGCAATTTCAGAAACCTTTTCAATCTTGTGAAAGTAACAATTTGCATTTGGGCAATTTGATACCCATGTTTTCAATAGGAACTTGATGTAATATCCTAAAAAATTTGAACGTGAGCTAAATGGGGTAAAAAGAAACCAACATTTTGCGAAAAAACGACATACTTATGTTAAGTAAGCGATAAACCTTCTTTTCAAAACCTTAGGCGTTATTTTGGCAAAACCATTGTATGACAATAGCACCATAAATTCCCAAATAGGTTCAACACCTTCATATCATTTACATTTCTATCCACACAAGTACAGCGTCCACTTAATTCAAAATACATACACTGTGTGACCAGCATAAGAAAGCAAAAAAAAACTTTGTGAAACGACAATCTATTATATTACCTCTTGCCTTGACTTATTCCATTAAATATAAAAGCAACAATACCACCCACAAATGAACACTCAGGTGATTCTGAGCAAATTCCTTAGCATGCATACAGTAAGACCCGCTACCAAGCTGCAAAGCAAAGCTAGAGCTTGAGTACGGAGTCAAGTACAAACTAAGCAAAAATCACAGCAAAACTGAGACAGGCATTTACAACAGTTATAAAGTGGATATTAATTCATAAATACGCAAGTACAAAATATAAGAATAAACCATGTATCAAGTGTGAATTTGTAGATATAATTAATATCAATATATAAAATAAGTGAAGTTCAAATTCATACTTGTTGCACAAAAAGATGGTTTTGTTCACCCTGTATTTTCATTCGAAATATATCAAAAATTTCATTGCCGAGATGCAGAGATAAACTTCCATCAGACCAACGAACCACTCTTGCATTGCTTTCCTTGATTTCGTTACCTTCTTTGTCCACTCCATTGCGCCAACGAATAGTATTTTCGACCTTAATGGGGAAAACATAACAGAAATAACTTTCTGCAAAGAAAAATAGTTAATGAAATAACACATGAGAGTATTCCTGCAACAGTGAGAGAAATAACATATTGGGTAGAATAGAAGCAAGTACTTTTGTGTCATGATTTCAATAGTAAATTTTCAGTCGAATCTTTCAACTTTCGCAAATATAATCCTTAACAAACGGACGCCAAACTACTTACTTATACGTTTTTTTCCCAATGCATCTGAAAACCCTTGACTCTTGTTTACATTTTACCAAAATTGTGTTATTTGATTTGTTGCTATTTAATACCACCACTACTACCATTTCTACTAACACTACTACAAATACTAGAATTCTTAACAGGAAGCAATGACTTATTAAAAATGGAAGCAGTAATTTACATCGCCTTACTTTACCCATATTCGATTACAATCCTTTTTATTTCCTAGTTCATACACCCTACACTGTGATTAATTAAGTACATACATACAATTCATTAATAAAAAAATTATTAAATATAATCAACAAGTCAAACCTTCAGCTTAAGTCTTGCTCGGCCTTCATCATCCAAAATCTCGTCTTCATCAATTTCATCTTCATAGAAGTTAGGATCAAATGGTTTTGTTTCTATGCTCAAGACATTTGGCAATTTGATAAAAAACAATTCTTTACCAAGAGTAGCATCCAGTCGCGGTAACTCTATGTTGATCACGTGACCTTCTTCTTCCAATGGCTCTTCTCCTTGCCCTTCACCTTCACCATCTATTCTATCCAGTTTATTCTCTTTCTCCTCAAATTGTTCAAGGTCATCCAGTTCTTCAGGTATTGGTGCAACTGGAGACTTTTCGTCATCCTTGAAGAAAACTAGATTGCATTAAACGTTTGATATTTATATGTACCAAATATGACTGCCAGCAACCACATACGAATTGCTTCAAATATCCAGTTATCAAATACAAGCGGTAAACAGGGGTGGTGCTGTGGGTTATTCAAGCTCGGGCTGTTTATATATGAACCGACTGTTTAGTGTGTTACTAATGGAAAGGACCAATTGAGAAGAGTACCGTTTGGGGGCGCCGTAATTTTAATCATTGGGTTTACATTTAAAAAAATCACGAGTCACAAGCAACTTCTAAATGTAAAACAAGTAGTGGACAGACATGAGGAATAAAATATGAAGGCAGAACCAGTCATACAATTTATGAGCGCTTTTCTTGCATTTGTGGAAGCGGCATCAACAATGAAAGATACATTAATATTAATCCAACAGCTTTGAATTTTTTATTTAAAAAAATCTAAACTGTAGATTAGTTCAAATGGGGTCCATATTTGGTAGATATTCATTTTTACTACCTTTATTTATTGCAAAATACTAAACTAAAGTAAACACACTTGAACCAGCATCAATGAAAAGCGAACGATTTACCCCCAAAACCATCCAATCTGACTGGAAATGACCATGTCTTGTAAAACAAAGGTCGTGATATTCACGTTGAATTTCCAATATCATCTGGCTTCCAGAGAATTAACGCCTGTCAAGATTCCGGATTTTTTTTCAAATATGACCGGTACGCTCGATGCACACTATTCTTTTTGCAAACAGAGTACCAAAAATTTGAATACCTTTCTGTCTTTTTTCTTGCCCAATTCTGATGATAACAGTATTTAATAAAATAAGCAATTGGCATTCACTAACTACCCATGGGCTTGTGTCACACAAGCATGAAACAATTATTGCCCATCATTAGTTCTGCTCAAATTTACTATTTGATTGACCATTATTGCCATTATCATTATGAGGATCAACTGTCAAAGTACATCACAAGAGAGCATAAAAGTGGTAGCTGATGACCCTAATTTAATGCATGGCATGCATGGCAAATTTTTAAGAAAGTGCGTAAACCCTAATTCATACAAATCTGCAGTCAGTACTATCCTATGAATGGTGTCTATTCCATATTACACATGACCAGCAGGTGTAAGTATAAACGACACAATATTTAATTTATTGACAGTAATAAAAGTTAGTCTGATAAACTGTACTTGGGTCTGTATGTTGAAAAGAACAGGGTTTTTAACCATGATACTCTGAATGAATGTCAGTCCATCTGGATTTGTAGTACTCCTTTCTATCTAAGCATGGTGGTTGTGATGTTGTCATTTATAACTTCAAAATTAAAGAAACCTCTATTATCAACAAAACCAAAAATGATCATATAAAGTTTTAAACTTCAATTTTATATTCCCTCTCCAAAAAAAAATTTCCTTATTACATCTACATACTCCTGTATANGGGTCCATATTTGGTAGATATTCATTTTTACTACCTTTATTTATTGCAAAATACTAAACTAAAGTAAACACACTTGAACCAGCATCAATGAAAAGCGAACGATTTACCCCCAAAACCATCCAATCTGACTGGAAATGACCATGTCTTGTAAAACAAAGGTCGTGATATTCACGTTGAATTTCCAATATCATCTGGCTTCCAGAGAATTAACGCCTGTCAAGATTCCGGATTTTTTTTCAAATATGACCGGTACGCTCGATGCACACTATTCTTTTTGCAAACAGAGTACCAAAAATTTGAATACCTTTCTGTCTTTTTTCTTGCCCAATTCTGATGATAACAGTATTTAATAAAATAAGCAATTGGCATTCACTAACTACCCATGGGCTTGTGTCACACAAGCATGAAACAATTATTGCCCATCATTAGTTCTGCTCAAATTTACTATTTGATTGACCATTATTGCCATTATCATTATGAGGATCAACTGTCAAAGTACATCACAAGAGAGCATAAAAGTGGTAGCTGATGACCCTAATTTAATGCATGCTAAACTCTTAATTTTTCCATTATTAAAATACATGGCATGCATGGCAAATTTTTAAGAAAGTGCGTAAACCCTAATTCATACAAATCTGCAGTCAGTACTATCCTATTAATGGTGTCTATTCCATATTACACATGACCAGCAGGTGTAAGTATAAACGACACAATATTTAATTTATTGACAGTAATAAAAGTTAGTCTGATAAACTGTACTTGGGTCTGTATGTTGAAAAGAACAGGGTTTTTAACCATGATACTCTGAATGAATGTCAGTCCATCTGGATTTGTAGTACTCCTTTCTATCTAAGCATGGTGGTTGTGATGTTGTCATTTATAACTTCAAAATTAAAGAAACCTCTATTATCAACAAAACCAAAAATGATCATATAAAGTTTTAAACTTCAATTTTATATTCCCTCTCCAAAAAAAAATTTCCTTATTACATCTACATACTCCTGTATATCTGTGCTGTTTTACCTGGATTTGTAAATCAATCGGTAGAAAATTGGCAAAAGAAAGAAGAACATACAGCAAGGTAGATTAAGCCACATCATTTCAATATAACACAAGTTCATGATTTTCTGGCCATAATTACTGCTAAATACTTCTTATAACACTACAATGAAAACAGCAGAACTACTTCTGGCACTTTGGTAACTTAAAATACCAAGGCAAACAATTAATGGCACATTAAAATAGCAATAATTTGTCTCCAAAAGGCCTTACCTGATCTCCTTCATCTGAAGAAACATCTAAATCTTCTCCAAAAAGATCCTCTTGTGTGGGCTTTGATCTTCTATGAAATGGTTCATCTTCACTGTCATCTTTATTTTCCTTTAAAATGAATAAAATGCTCATTGATAATACACAAGGAGTAACCCAATGATGTAGTGGATAACCAGACATCACTGTTATCTACATTAATACCAATTTTTCAATCTCATAACAAACAAATTTGTATACACAAACATGAAACATGGTGGTAGTCGTCATCATCATAGTAGTAGTAGTAGTAGTAGTAGTAGTAGTAGTAGTAGNATTTGTAAATCAATCGGTAGAAAATTGGCAAAAGAAAGAAGAACATACAGCAAGGTAGATTAAGCCACATCATTTCAATATAACACAAGTTCATGATTTTCTGGCCATAATTACTGCTAAATACTTCTTATAACACTACAATGAAAACAGCAGAACTACTTCTGGCACTTTGGTAACTTAAAATACCAAGGCAAACAATTAATGGCACATTAAAATAGCAATAATTTGTCTCCAAAAGGCCTTACCTGATCTCCTTCATCTGAAGAAACATCTAAATCTTCTCCAAAAAGATCCTCTTGTGTGGGCTTTGATCTTCTATGAAATGGTTCATCTTCACTGTCATCTTTATTTTCCTTTAAAATGAATAAAATGCTCATTGATAATACACAAGGAGTAACCCAATGATGTAGTGGATAACCAGACATCACTGTTATCTACATTAATACCAATTTTTCAATCTCATAACAAACAAATTTGTATACACAAACATGAAACATGGTGGTAGTCGTCATCATCATAGTAGTAGTAGTAGTAGTAGTAGTAGTAGTAGTAGTAGTAGTAGTAGTAGTAGTAGTAGTAGTAGTAGTAGCAGTATTAGCAGGACCAGATATCAATCAATCCCATGTTGTGTTGATGCTATAAACCACTACTGGAGTGCCCATGCCTGGTATAAAGCCTGAGTCCTATTTTATAACACCAACTCTATCCCAAGCAGTAGACCCAGCTCCTCAAATCCAAACCTGCAATTAATACAAAGAATTAGCTTTACTTCTATCTACTTATGGATATTCTACTCTATGGTTTAATTTAGCATATCTATAAATATGATTGCAGGTGCCAATGTATATTCATGGATCTTTTCGTATGACACAATCTGACTTGTGTATTTTACTGCTTTCTTGGCAATGTTTGGTGGTATTGCTGCATCCACATAAGCTATTTGACACCCACTCAAAGGCTAATATAAGTCTAAATACATGAATATATGGGCCCTTACAGCCACAAAAGACCAGTGTTCAAAATTGTATATAAATATTCACTACTTCCAGCTTTGCTTTTTTTTCTTTCTATACTGTATAAGTATACTTTATTTTGATGTGTATATGCACTTATTTAATTGTTAATGGTACATGTGCAGTACTTACCGGTGGGTGGTGCCAATTTCAAAAATTGGAAAAAGAGCTTAAAGTAAAATCAAACTCAACATAAAACATGTACAATGCAATGCAGAGTAAGGATGAGAATGACTTTGAATTGATGATTTCTGTAAGATTTACGAAAGTGTTTTGAATTATGACAAGTCAGTAGTTCTCCCATTTTTTATAGTGTTTGGTTTTCTCTATCCTCTAACAGAAGGGGTGATGCTTTTCTTTTTGTTATTTCAAAAATGTTAAAATTACGGTGTTATGCACATCTTATAATCTTTAGATGGCCATCTAAATAATCTAGTAACAAATCAAAATGATGTTCTGGTAATATTTTTGTTAGCATAATTTAGCTCCAAAAAGAATGAGACTTATATACAACATTAATACTTATGATATAGCTATACAGTCAGACCTCTGAAGGTAACCTCTGCTGTGCAACTACATGCCATAGATAATTTGCATCCAACAGCTTTGATAGCTATAAAATGAATACATAAAAACCTATAATGAACAGTCACTTATAACCAAAAGGCTATTAATCACTAGCCATAATCAATGGCAGCTATTGAAGGTTCTACTGCAGAATTTTTTTTATGAATACTCTTCTTTCAGTCCAAATTTAAGTAATTTTAGGTCTATTTATTTAAAAATTATGCAATAAAATATTCAAAAATTTTCAAAATGCATATAAACTCTAACATATTACCATTAATTATGTAGCCTTGAATATTCTCAATTTGCTAAAGCATGTGAGGGAAAATGACTTTTTTTTTACCAGGGGCAAGGCACTTTGCACTTGAAGCAGTGAAGGAAATACAAGACAGTACCTGTGATAAATTTTAGAGTACTTGCAAAACCAAAATTAAAAATTTATACCTTTTCCTAGCTTAGCAAACTGAAACATAAATGGGAGAACTAATAATACTGTTGTTTTCTTCTGCAGTCAGTTAATATAATTAATTTATACTACTATTCAAATTTTTATCAATGTAAATAATCACAGTCAAAAAACAAGTTATAAGAAACTACTTCGAAAGAATAATTTGTCTTGCTGGCAAGCAAAGGGAGCCAACAGGCCTATATTCCAGTGCAATTTTCCTGCAAAAATCTATGTTCTGTAAAAGGTGGTGGATGTTTGCTCAGGCGACTTTTATGATGCACACCTTTGTTTTTAAGGCCAGCAAAACAAAATGTGGTATATAAGTATATCGTCAAGATACACAACTGTCATATTACTAAAATGTCCAAAAACACAATGTTTATGTTAGTAACCTGACTGTGTATGTTAATTAATCAATGAGTAATTAAATAATTACTTTTTCTGTTTTTATGTTATGTTATGAAAGTCAAAAATTTTACTAAATGGCTTAAAATTTATTGCTTAACACAGAAGTGTGATATCTAAAGATGCCAAAGTTTATATTAACAATTATATTATGTTAACAATATATTAACAATGTATGTTAATTAACTAATGACTAATTTAATAAATCTTCTTATTCTTAGTCTCCTTTGGCTTTCATCCAATGTCTGTCAGATCATCTGCTCAATACCTTTTTCTCCACATAACTCAGTCTTTCCATTCTCCTTCTCTCACTCCCACTTCTCTCATATCTTATTCTATGATGTTCCTCAGTCTAAGCTTATGTCATTCTCCACTCCTTCTTCCTGTCACTGATGCCTGTCATACTGCCTTCAAAATATTGTCATTTTCTCTCCTTGTTACATGCTCAAGCCATCTTAACCTTGTTTCTCTTGCTTCCTGTTATTTTTCTTACCTTCAAAAATCTTCTTATGTCATCATCCATTCTGTGTTTGTACAAGGAAATTCTAGCTAGCCACCTTATCATTCTCATCTCCATTGCTTCTAACATTCTCTCCTCTGCCCTTTTTAAAGGTACAACTTTTAGGCCATATAGTAATAATGGTTGTAGCACTGATGTACAGATCTTCACCTTCAGTTTTATTGGCATTCTCATGTCACATACTATGCCATTCACTTCATGCCACTTCACCCAAACTCTTCTAACTCTTGTCTTCACTTCTTGACATCCCCATTGCCATTCAATGGTTGTTCCTAAATAGCAGAAATAATTCACTTGGTTAATCTCTTCCCCATGTCCACCTCTGATGTTAATAGGTTTTTTTTTCACTCTTTGATGATACCACTGTTTCTGTCTTGCTGCTATTCATTTTTAAACCTCTCAATTCCATTGCTGCCTGCCACCCATGAAGATTTGATTCCAGCCCTTCTCTATTGTCTGCTGTTATGGAGGTCATCTGCATGCAACAGCTCCTCTGATAGTCCTCTGCTTATTTCCTTTGTTATAGTGTTGACTACCAGAGTAAGTAGGAAGGGGCTAAGTGAAGATCCCTGATGTAATCTGACTCTGATCTTGAAGTTTTCCAATTTTCTCCAGTTGCACAAATTACTTTGGTCTGGCTGTTGCTGTAGAAGCTGACAACTATTTTTACAATTTATTTTCAGTGTCCCTTTTCAAGCACCAAAGTACTAAATCAAGTGAGGCACAGTTATATGCTTTTTCCAAGTCAATGAATGCCATATACAGCAGTTTGTTAGCTTTGAGGTATTTTTCTTGTCTCTGTCTGCTAATCAACATTGAACATTGGACATCTCATTTTAAAACACTTCAAAGTTTATATTTTTAAATTTTACCTCCCTTTTTTTTCAATTAAAAAATCACCTCTTAAGGGGCCATTATGGAAATAAAGTCAGTTTGACCTTTTAATGTTATCCTTGCCACTTCAATTAGGGGTGATCTGTCATTATTTCTATTTTAACTCAAATTGTAATATTTTTATGCAACATTCTTTTTAGTATTAATTTATACAAAAGTTTGTAAATTAACTTTAAATTGTAATTTATTGACTTTCTAGGCCTTTCTTTTTTTAAACATTTGTAAACATTTTTCATTTTATGTTTGTGGCAAATAAAAACTTACTTACTTACTTAGCTGGTGGTTCCTTTTCCAGGCATAAATCCAAATTGCATATCATCAATTTTTATTTGTTTTCTAAATCTCTTGTCAATTATCCTCTCATTGACTTTTATTGCATGTTCTAGCAATTTAATTCCCCTATAATTTTCACTTTGCAGCAATGCCCTTGTTTTTCAAAATGGGAATCAAATAACTGAGTTACCAATCAATCAGTATTTCCTCTGCCTCCCAGATTTCATTGACAAGTTCCAATAACCAGTTCATTCCCTCCTCACCCAATGCTACAATTCTCTCTATCTGAAATCAAGTTGGTCCTGGTGCTTTGCCCTGCTTCAAACACTTCATACCTGCTACCACCTCTTCTCTTTGGGTGTTTGTCTCTGGGTCCTCTGTTTTTCCAATACTTGGCTCCTGGAAATATGTTTTCCATCTTCTACATATTTCCACCTTCTGTCAATATCTCTTCTCTCTTGTTCTTTATTACAGCTGTTTCAGTAAGATCCCTCTTTCCTCAGTCCCATGCCTTTGCTACTTTAAAAATTTTCTTCTCAACTTCTTTGGTTTCCAACTCATTGTAAAGTTGCTGTGACACTTGTGCTTTCACTTTTGTGGCCACGTGCTTCACATTATTCCTCTGTACATGAGAGCTCAAAAGTGATTTGGGGTCTTTATTTCTTAATAATTCCTTAATTATTTATTACTCTTTTTGTAAGGTATCAAAGTCTAAAAGTTCATGAAAAAAACTTAAAATTTAATAATTGTCAAGTAAATGTAACATAAAAAGACAATGTTTATAGTAATAACTTGACTGTGTACATAAGTAATTAATGAACAATTAAATAATTACTCTTTCCATATGTTATCAAAGTCAAAAATTTTACTAAGACTTAAAATTTACTACATGTTATTACAGTACAATATGTAAAGTAGTCATTAAAAACAGTATCACATTTCCAGTATGAACTTTGGAAGGAAATAAGTGGTGGAATTGTGGGAGGAGGGTCAGATACTGCCAAACCATCTTTTACTTGGAATTTGAATACAACATGACAAAATGTAAAGTAGGGTCATTGATGGCAGTATCACATTTTCAGTATGAAATTTTTTAAAGAAATAAGTGGTGGAAATGTAGGAGGAGGGTCAGAAGCCCCCACTTTAAGTGGGGGTATTACACCACACAGTGGTGAAGTGCAGTATCACAATTCCAAGAGTGCTGTATTTGATGAGGATAGTGGCAGAATTGTGGGAGGATGTGGGTCAAATACTACCAAATCACATCATAGCTTGAAACTCAATTTATTTATTTATTGAATATTTATACAGGGTTTACATGTCAGAAAATATATACAACTAAAATATATACAAGTTTCTGTTATTAATGTGTGCCCTGTGAAATTTTTCCAGTCAGTACAGCCACATTCATTACATAACTGTAAACACACCCCACAATTGTTGATTGTATGTAATATTTGTGGGTCCAAAAAGTCAAGAGTAGGGGAATGATATACTAAAACCCAAAATATTTAAAGCAGAATTTAATTCCTTTTTTATGTAATTCATGAAAGCATCATAGAATTATATGATATAGACTTATATGACTTATATCAAACAATCTTTGAAAGAGCACATACAGCTGAAGAACTCTATTTAAATTTTTTTTGTTATCAACTCTGGTCACAGAAAAGTGCACAAGCCATGCTGGGCACTGCTATCAAAGAAAAAAAATGATTTGTTAACAATCTCCTTCTTAGAAGGTTGACTCATGACCACTCCAGTGTTAAGCATCCATGATTAACCTACATTGAAGAGCCAAAAGAGCTTAACAACTACCAGCAGATCATCTTGAAGCAGTAATGGAGGACTAGTTCTGTTGGACGAAAAGAGTGGAATGAATCCAAATAACTTGTCCAAACCAATAGGTAAGCTCAATTTCTTTTGTGTTTGTAATACATAAAAATTGTGGTTATAAAGAACTGTCAAAACACAGGCTCCATACAGTACACTTCAGATACACTGTACTGTGAAAGCAGCAGGGGGTTTGAAAGTAATACAACCATAAGCCTAATGTAGAGATCTTTAACTGTCATACCCACTTAATTTGTTAGCTAGTCTGTTTATCATGGAACAATCTGTCACCTACTCTTAGACATATACTAGCTTAACAAAATCCCAAGGCTATACTAGCCTTAGGATTTTGTTTCAGTTTATGGTTCACCTTTACAAACGTCAGAAACCATTTCACTTCAAGAAGTTATTTGGGGTAGAATATTTTCTTGACTTCTATTTCTTTTACTAATTGCTTTAATCTCCACTCCAACCCTTCAAAGATATATCTCTAAAAACATAATCAATTGAAAGAGCTTGACAATTTTAACAATAAAAAAGTTGTGCCCAGTGATTCTTAGATTTTCTCATATCCCAAAATCTACTACTGTACTTAAAATTGCAAAAGAATGTAAATTACCTCTAGTTCTTCCCCCGTGAGTTCTCTACTATCATCGGTTCCTTGGTGATTATTTATTAGGTTGTTGTCATCTTCTTCATCAATGTCCCGATCATTGTCATTTTCTTGCCCTGCTTCCTGCTCGTGTTCCTCTTGGTGTTTCTCTTCCGCTCTCTCTTCTTGCTGACTTGAAGTTTCTTCTTCGTACTCTTCACCAGATAAATTAGCTTGATCATTGACATCTTCATCTTCCTCGACAGCTGGTGAATCCCCAAATAAATCTTGCATTTGAGACTGTGTGGACTGCAACTCCTGGAAAGAATCATCCTGCTGATAATTCCCATCCTCTTCCTCACTCTCAAGATCACTACCAAACAAATCTTCCATAGACATGTTTTAAAACTTTTACAAAGTCCAATAGACTACCGCAAACACCAAAGTGCTTATCAATCAGTCATTATCACGCTTTTCTATGATGTACTTCAAAATTATCCTTCTTTTTATATAAAACCTCTTAATGCTGCCCAATTACAATAAATAATTTCCAAATTCAAACTAGTTTCTTTCCAAAACAACAGCATAACCGAACACAGTATTACTCCGATTCAAAAAGTATGCGTTAAAGTTGAGTTAACACGGTGAGCACAACGTAGTTGACAACGGCGAATTTCATTCATGAAATATGACAGCTGCAGAGTTTTCACTTTTAAATACGAAGATTGATCACAAATATTGTCGAAGTGTTAATCTCAACTCTGTACCATCTGGAAGAAAAGTGTCTTACAAAAACAAAATTCTCTCCATTGACATGCTTCCCTGATGATACAGCAACATTGTCCGTACTGTTTTTGTGAAAAGATAATAATCCTTCATGGCCTACATAGAGTCCATGTTAAAAAAGACTCGGTTCCAAACTATGCCTCGATTCAAATTTTACAAGAAGGAAAATGGCTGGACAACAGAGTTTTTGGTGGCTAAATCCCAAAAATATTGTGATCCCAATTGTTCAAAAACTTTTTTATTGTATTTGAAAAAAAATAATTGGTTTAATAACAGGTGGCAGTAGGTTGATTGAGAAAAGCCAGCGAGGATTGGTTGTCAGGAGTCACTGCACAGACTCCCGACGCCTAGAGCTTATGGAAACCAAGCTGAGTCCTGGTCTAGGCGCCAGATCGCTTCACAATTATATGTATAATTATCACCTAATAAAATCCTCTTTTATCTGTTTGATTAATTTTATTGATATTTGAATGAAGGAACAGGTGTTTTCTTGAGTTATTCTCTCTCTTATTTACTTCCTTTAAAATAAAATACAGTACATGTTCTATCCGATCAGTGCCGGACATTTGTGAACTACTGTATTGGCGGATAACCTTTATTTGTGCCCAAACGAAGCCAAACATAATTGAGTAACGAAAACAACTTGAAGTAAGGACATTGCATGCTGTAACTTTTGCAGTCAAAAAATTATCCCAAAAAAGGTCAAATCTAGATAATGACCCAAAACACAAAAGAATGTTAAAAGCTGGAATTGAACAATGAAATTACTTTTTTCAGAGTGTCGATTGTGGAATATGAAAAAATGGATAACCTCACAACAACTTCCTGTTTTGTTGTTATAGTAAACTTTCTTGGCTCAAATACTCAATTACAAAAAATACAACGATCCATCTATATTAAAGATTCCTTGAAACTTTTAATAAGATAAGTTTTATCTTTAATTTTTCCATTAAGTTGGGTTTTTTTATCTATTTAGATTTTCAAAAATTTAAATCTGTTGTTAGGGTGATAAAATGTGAGTTGGGATGTCGACAAGACTTTTCCAATTCATAACCAATAAATCCCAGCTACAATAATTCATTCTTTTGTAGATCTGAATGTTTGAAAACAAATTGTCGGTACCAACATGGTAATATTTCATAACCAAATACGCATCGAGAAAATAAGTAATGGAATAAGGACATTTTTAAGGCTAAAAGCAGTTGGATGGAAAATGTAACTCAGATACGACTATACGATTATTGTAAGAGATAAATTCAGCTAGGAAAAAATTATACCCAGTTTTCTGAATCTAAAATAATGATGTACTTAAATTTCAGAATTAAAATCTCATTTATTTTGGACTTTTAGAAAAGTTATTCTTGAAATATGATTTCTAAGTCATTTTATTGGGATCTAAGATATACTATAAATTTTCAGACGTTGTCTCATAGCATACAGTTGCAAGAGATGGATTAAGACAATAAAAGAATGCTACATGAACCTATGGAAAGTTTCAGCACGTCTCTAAAAGATTTGGTAATATCTGTTATTTGCAATAAACAAACCGGGTGCTTTACGTTACTTTTTTTGCAATGGAAAACTAATCAAATAAACTGCTCAAGAGGACAATTTCCGGTTTTTCCCTAAGGCTCGAAGTCAAACTTTCCCGCTACAAAACAAATTGTTGCGGTGCCTATTGATGTCACTAAAACAAGTAAAACAATTGTATTTTGGTTGAACTGACATTTATCCCATCCACTTCTAAAGACAATCCCTGTCCCTGTAAATGACTAATACACTATCTCGTTTGAAATACATAATAAGACGAAATTTTTAACTTGTCTGATGTAGAGAGTAACAGCCTGTTTATCACGAAGGTAGAGGAAATGAAGCAAGATTCAAATTGAGAGAGTCAATCAGATTACGAGTGTAGCCAGCTTTTGCATTCCATGTCAGCTTAAATATAGTGTATTTTTTAGGGTTGGAGAAGCCAGAAACTTCCAACAATGTTCTCTGTATAGAGACCATACAGAGAACAGTTTAAAGTCGTTAGTATGTCTGGAAAATACTTTGCATTCTGTCTGCAAGACTAGACTAGACAGAACGAGGCAGCAAAGCAGATATGCATCAGCTTTAAATTAAATGATACTACTCCACCAACACTATCGCCAGGTCCTGGAAAATTTTGGCAAATCCACTTACCAAAGTGTCCTTCAAAATGTTATTTTTATGTGTGTATCCGTAAAATTTAAGCAGCCTGGTCAGGGGTGGGCGTACTAATGAAAATGGCACAAAAAATGATATTATCATATCCATGTCAATTTAAATCAGAAGAAATAACGTGGTACAATATTTCATCATTTATTGAATTAGCTCTTTATTACTTATTGGAGAGTACTTACTTACTTCTTACTTTGACCGATATTCCACTTTCTTCCAGGTAGCATGCCTTTCCCAACCCTCTCTGTCCATCGTAGCTGTTTTCAATGCTTCTGCACTTGCTAAATTTTGTCTCTAATCAATGTACGTTACAGCTCTTCTTCCTACGCTCGCTTACCCAACTGTTGGCTGAGAAAGATAGTGCTATGTCAGCCAACACTTTTATGTTAAACTGCCAGAAATACAGGAACACGACAGTCTTATGTACCTTATAAATCTGACAGGATAAATGACAATCTACCCCTATTTTAACTTACATCATGGAACAATTCGTACACTCATATCTCTAATTGGGTCGTTTATGCACTGTAGAAAGAATCAAGTTTTCTTTCCATGGAAACTGACCTAACTCTTTTGTTTTTAGGATTGAATATGACATGGCTTCTTTTATACTCCTCCTCTAGCTGTTAGCCTTCGTAAGAAAATTTTTGGGTCTGTCATTCACTCTTAATGTTGTCAGTACGTACATTTCAACACCATATACAGTTCTCGCCAATGTTTTAATATGGATTATACCTAAGCTATACCTTGTTCAACAAATAATAAGATTTGACCCCAAAATAAGGATAGTGTTGATAAGGGTTCATAACTGTTATTCTCAATCTAGCAATGAACAAAGTTGGGGAGGTGTCTTTTGTAGGTTTCAAAATCTGTGAGCTACATCTGAGGATCCCAGAGAGTTATTTGTTGACAAAGTAGCACCATGTTTGAGTATGCCAAGAACTTATGGACTATCCAGAGCACCATGGGGTTATAAAGCCAGCAGCTTTCTATGTAGCAAGTCTCGGAGTCAACTTTGTAGGTTTGTGTTGAAATGGAGTAGAGTCAGTAAAAGCAACTCAATTAAACAGTAAAATATGAATCAAAATATACGTTTTGTACTATCAGTTTATTGATAGTACCGATAAAAAGTGTAGACAGCCCTTTATCAACTTTGACTTGCCCAGGAGCAATTTTGAAAAAGAAGTTAACATGGTCCAGTTATAGTTTTCTCGACATATTTCAAAGAAGATCATAGAGGTTTTGTAGAAGGTTGAAGAGTCAAATTTATGAACTGTAACTAAATTGTAGACAAAAAGACTTCTTTTCCCAGCTTGAAACCAAATAGTTGCGAAGCAGTGTGATGACCAAATAAGTTTCAAGAGGAAGGGTTCTATTACACATTCATAAGTATAGAACTTAATATAAAAACGGTAAAAAGTAGACAAACAAAAACTTAAGTTTGTTTTAACGTTATTTTTTTCATTTTCTTCCTTATTATCTTTGTACTCCCACACACTGTGTGTTCTAATATTCGAGGTTTTCTTCTCTCTTAACGAATACTACGCATCTCTCCCCAGCTTTCTTTTTAACTGAATCTACATCTAAAAACTATCATATTTTAGTCTAAAACCACCTTCAGACGAAGCATTAGTCATAACAGTACCGTAATATCATTGCTTTTGAAAGAAATTGATTTTTACAGACCCGAAAGCTTTTGCATATTATCTGTGTATGTTCTAAAATAAACAAATAAATAATAAACTAATAAAAATAATAAAAATAAATAAACTTACAAAACATTCTCTACGTATCTTGATGAAAGTACTGGATTATCTGGACTAGCTTCTGTGGAGCCGACAAAAGGAATCAAAATATTTTTCTCTTTTGTCGCCCTTTTTTCCCTATGACAACAGGAATATTAAATTATGTAGAAACTTGTATTTGGGATCGCAAAACAGATTTAATGGAATAGACCTCTTTAAAGCCAAATCTATAGTAGAAGAAAATAAATGAAACTTTGATAAATTGTAGGAATGATGAACAAGTTAATAAGGAATTGCATAAATCTTGTAAAATACAAGTTTTTCCTTCTGTCAGTTAGGATAAACAGGAAGAATTCTGCAGATCATAAAAAACTGAGGATAAAAGAACAACTTCCTTTCTTTACCCAATCATATCAGAGAGTATTGAGATGCTATTATGTGGTGAAAACTTTAAGAAGCAAAGTTTTACCAGGTGGGCTCCGAACCCCCAACCTCCTGACTACCAGTCAGGTGAACTTCAGTAAAAACATTGGAGTAACGTCTGATACTTTGACTTGAATAATAGCGAGAAAAAAATCAAAATAACGGAAACTAAGGTAAACAATGATAGAGTTATTACAACTACAACAGCTTTTCCGGTCTATAATCTATCCAAATAAAATTTGGAGGCTGTTTTATGTTTAAGATTTAGTACTGGTTTTATTTGACGAGGATTGATTCTTTTTCTTGACCCAACATAATGCACTAAAATACAATTTAATACATCTTGTTGATGAAGTACGAACGATTTATATTAAGATACTAGAACATTTTGCAATTAACGATTAATAACTTTGCTATTACTGACAAGTTTACTTATTTTCACCTAAAGTTCCACGATGGTGGCGAGAACGGTTATACTCTTCGTGGCTCTGTTTTTATTAAGAGTTGGAAATAGTAAATAAGCTATTATTGAGAAGAAAAATGAATTTGGAGATCTATTAACAACAAGAGGTTTGAAAGTACTTCATCAATATATTTGTGGTTTGCTATCTTATATCTCTAGCTTTGAACTGTTACTATCATCCCATCCAATAATATTTTAACTTTATTTGAGTCACACATTACAGAATCAAATGATATCGATAATTTGTATGAAATTGCTGGTTATAATTTTGAGAAACTTAACCGCTAGACAAGGAAAGAAGGTGTAGTTGCTGTCTACGTACAAAATAACATCAACTATATCAGACAAACAGACTTAGAAATCGATGGTTTTAGAAAACAATATCATGGAAATTATTATCAACGATTCAAAAAAGTACTTCATATCTACTCATTATTCACCTCCGAAAACATCAAAATATTTGACAATTGATCATGACAAATACTTTCAAGATACAAAAAGAAGTTATTGTGAGGAAAAAATGGAAGTAATTCTCTTTGGTCATTTGAATACCAACTTTTTAAAGCAACAGGACAATGAAGATTTGAAAAATACCCTACGGCAAAAATTATGAAAGAGCCCCCTCGCGTTACCAAGGATACAAGCAGCCTAATTAATATCATCGCAAATAAGAAACCTTCTAATATAATAAAAGGCCGTGTAACAGCAACGAGTTTAAGCGATCATGATATGCCAAATCATAAAACGTTTGCGAAAAAAATATATGAGATGTAGAGAGTACCGTAGATATAGCCTGAGTGAAATGAATAATGACTTTCAAAATGTAAACTGGGTGCCCGTAATTATAGCACCAACCATTAAGGTTGAACTAAATATCTTTAATGTGATTCTAAAGGAGATTCTCTCAACCTTTTCTTAGTAAAAGAACAAAAGGTTGACCGTGTGAATGAATCGCCAAGGAGATTAAGAAAGAAACGGATCATCGAAACAAGTTTTTACGCAGAGCGAGAAAAGCAAACGAACAAGGAGATTGGGATAGATACAAAACTTTTAAGAATGATTGGAATAAAATGCAAAGAAAGGCGAAAGTTTCATACCATAAACACCTGATTACGGAAAATCAGTTAAATCCGAAGAAGTTTTGGAAATGAGTGAAAACTCTTTACCCTTCAAAAAGTGATAATAATAATAAAAATAATAATAATATCGCAGTTAATGAGTCTGATAACAGGAGAGCCGAGAAATTCCTTCAATTTTTCTCCACAACACTTTTAAAGCTAAAAAGTATTGTTTTCACAAAAAGTGTTTTCAAGTTCCACTGCGTATCTAAAGTTTTCATCAAAAACCTTTTAAAGAAACTGAATAGAACAAAGGCGAAGGAACTAGAAGAACTACCGACCGATATGCTGAAAGGCTGCTCCGAATACATAGTTACACCACTTCACCATATCATAAATCAATTACTTGTTACAAGTACAATAACATCTACTTGGAAACATTCTAAAATAACCCCCATACACAAATCTGGTAACCCAAAAACGTTGAAAATTTCCGACCGATTTCCGTCTTATCAATTTTATCGAAATCAACGAAAAAGACTGTCCACACACAATTAATCGATTATCTCGAACGCAAAAATGTCCTAAATCACAATCAATTTGGCTACCGTCCCAACAGATTAACAAGTCTAGCTAACGCACTATTGCGGGACGATGTAAGAAATGCAGATAATAAGGGAAAACTGCCTGGAGCATTGTTCCTGGATTTGAGCAAGGCCTTTGAAACAATAAATCATGATATCATCCTCAATAAAACGTTCACATGTGGTATTCGTGGTGTTGAGGTGAAATGGTTTACCAACTACCTTTTCTGTAGATCTCAGGTTGTCCAAATTGGGAAGCAAATGTCTTATACATTTCACATCCTTAACGTGAGCTTCAAGAATCTATTCTGGGACCTTTGTTATTTTTAATCTTTTTCAACGATTTTTCAGAACAACTAAATCACTGCAAATGCATTCAGTATGCTGATGACACGGTAATATATTTTGCTGACGCTGATCCAAACAAGATAGAAGCTGTTTTAAACAATGACATTAACAATCTGAAATCTTACCTATACGAAAACAAACTTATTCTCAATCTAAAGGAAGGCAAAACCGAAACGATATTATTTGGAACGGCGAAAAGATTAGCAAAAAACGATTGCATACAAGTGAAGATGAGCAGTAATGACATCAACAACACTAAATCCTATTGCTATTTAGAAAACCATCTCAAATCAACACTCACCCCAACCGATAATTTTGAAAAAGATTACATCCCTTGAATAAAATGAGGCAATATTAAAATGTTGAAGCAACCCCCCCAAAATCTTCTGATCAATTGCCACATGACAGCAACACAAAGACTGTCTTCTATCTAACGACGGATGAAGCAGATTATTGGAGGTGGAAACATGTGCTCCATCGAAAAACGAATGAAGAAGAAGGCTTGCGCGACCGTAAGAAATTGTCTAGATAACAAACTAGGCAGAAATTGCTACTACTACTTTTAAATTAATGAACACTCTGTGAATACTAGAAACCAAAATAAACTGATTAAGGTGCCTAAAGTGAAATTTGAATTTGGTAAAAAATCTTTGAAATATCAAGGACCAAAACTTTTTAACGAAGTGCAAATAGCCACATTGTCCCACATTTAGAGCATTCTTTTATGCCATCTCCCCAGATTCTCCTCGGTCTACTACGGCCTTTCTTTCCTTCAATAAAACCTTCTAAAATGAGCTGCACTAATCCACCGCTGCTTTCTCTCATGATGTGACCTGCATACCTAAGTTTTCTCTTAGCCAAATCTTCCGACCAGTTTCCTTTCACTCCAATGATTTCTTTCAGTCTTTTCTTGGTGACATGATTAGTGTATTTAATTTTCAAGATTTTTCTGTAGCACCATAACGGGAAGGCATCTATTTTATTTTGAATTGCATTGTCTATGTTTCACATCCGTAAGAAACCACAGATTTTACATAACAGTCAAGTATCCTTTTCTTTAGGTTTACATTAACATCTCGTTTTAATAGCTCGTTACATTTCCAGAAAGCTGTTTTTCTAATGCCAATTCGTTTCTTCACATCTCCCAGACTTCTCACATCGTCATATATCATGCTTCCCAAGTATTTATATTCCGTCACTTGTTGGTAATGTGTGTAGTTGGTTGAAAAAATTTGATCAGATCATCTGCAAATTGAGCTCATGACTAAATAGTTAGAAATACAGAAATATTTACCAAATATGTTTTCAACAGTATGAAAATGTGCTTCAGAGTGGACTTTCTCAAAATTCTCAACAGAATTCACAAAAAGACGCCGAAATTACACCAACGAACAATTTATTGATTTGAATTTTCCCGCCTTTTAACAATAGAGGATGCAATGTAAACAATATCCAGACAGGCACTTTTTTCAAAACTAAGCGGAAGTCTTCTGAAAAGCAAAACACAAAGTTTGAAAATGAAATAGAAAATTAACGTATCCAGGGATATTTTTTAGGTACATTCTCAACAATAGTCATGACTTGTTGTCATACATCAACAGCCGTTTGAGCAGTGTCCCTTACCTCCTGCTTGTGAGGCGGCACTTGCAAGGTTGAAGTGATGTTGCCATTTTATTTTTTTTTCACCTCACTGTTATGGCTACAGTACATGTGCCTGCATTCAACTTACCTGGCTTGTTGCTGGGCTCTGAATGTGGGCTTTTCACCCATCCATCACTAGATAGTGTGTACCACTTGATAGTAATAATGATAATAATAATAATAATAACTAACTATTGACTTTGAAAAGTCAATTGCAGAGAAAAGAAAAGACAACTGGTGTGGTAAACAGATGTAAGGACAGTTTATTAGAGATCAAAATGAGTCTACTAATTAGGAGAAAACTTGGAGTTGGGTAGTAGCATCTGATCTAAAGGCACCAACGGACGCGTTGATATTTGCAGCTCAAGAGCAAGCTATCAGGACAAATTACATCAAATTTCATATTGACAAGACTGCAGATTCCCCTAATTGTAGAATGTGCGGAGAAAGAGGAGAGACGATAAGCCACCTNCTAGATAGTGTGTACCACTTGATAGTAATAATAATAATAAAAATAATAATAACTAACTATTGACTTTGAAAAGTCAATTGCAGAGAAAAGAAAAGACAACTGGTGTGGTAAACAGATGTAAGGACAGTTTATTAGAGATCAAAATGAGTCTACTAATTAGGAGAAAACTTGGAGTTGGGTAGTAGCATCTGATCTAAAGGCACCAACGGACGCGTTGATATTTGCAGCTCAAGAGCAAGCTATCAGGACAAATTACATCAAATTTCATATTGACAAGACTGCAGATTCCCCTAATTGTAGAATGTGCGGAGAAAGAGGAGAGACGATAAGCCACCTGGTGAGTGAGTGTAAAAAGCTGGCTCAAAAGGAGTATAAACGACGCCATGACAATGTTGCAAAAGCAGTACACTGGAAGCTTTGTGGCAAACTGAATTTCGATAGAACTGAGAAATGGTATGAACACACCACTCAGACAGTGATAGAGGATAACAGTCATAAGCTTTTGTGGGACATGAACATTCAGTGTGACAATATTATTGAAGCAAAGAGGCCAGATTTAGTCATTATGGATAAAATTGCAAAAACTGCAGTTATTGTTGATGTTGCCATACCCCATACCAGGGGACAAAAGGATCCAGGGGAAAAAAGAAGAAAAGATTGAAAAATACCAGGACTTGAAGAGAGAAATTCAAAGACTTTGGAGTCTTAAGAAGGTTGTAGTGATTCCAGTAGTCTTAGGGGCCCTCGGAAGCGTAACCAAGAACTTTGAAAAGTACAGAGAAACTAGGAATACAGATAGATATAACACTGACCCAAAAAACTACACTATTAAGAACAACAAGGATTTTAAGAAAGGTTCTGGAGTACTGAATTAGGGAAAGAATGTGAGAGGCCTTTGGTTACTTGTTGTAACCGGCTCTCTTACAAATGCTCGGTATAACATCTGCCTCTGCTGAAAACAGCTCTTAACGATAATAATAATAATAATAATAATAATAATAATAATAATAATCTATCGCTAAGCTATCGGAACTTTGCTTCTTATGAGAGAGAATTGGAATGCCAATACTTTGTGAATGATGTCATTGCAATATCAAAACAGCTTTTGTTCAACTTTTAGCAATTTTTCACTCCTTACTTTGCTAGTAAAGAGATGCTTTTTTGATTGACCTGTTCATACATTTTTTAGTAAATTTCAATGTTGAGCATTATTGATCTCAGTTACAAATACACCTGTTGCTGTTTTGTTGCTGTTTTCCTTGTTTTGTTGTTAATATTGTTCTGCTTCTTTCACCCTAAGAAAGACTGGAACCTACTTCAATACCACAGATTTTACATGACTTTACAGAACATTGCTTGACTTTTTAATCTTTTGGTTTATCAATTTTTTTCCCTCTCCAAATTCTATCTCCGAAAACATCTACAAACTCAGTAGTTCTCCACTTACAATGGAGAAACGAATTAGGTGCAGTGCTGCAATGGGTTTGGCTAAGAGTCAGACTGGGAAACCCTCGGATGTTAAGTTAAGAGACTACAGACTTAATTAAAGTTACCGGGTTCCCATGAAAGTATCTATTCATCAAAGCGCACCGCAGGTGATAGTCATGAAGCTCCCTGAGCCAGATGATAAACACTTGTGGGGAACATCTGTAGAATCTTAAATTAATATTCTCTGGAGATAATTTATGCGTTACCTTTTTCTTTCGATTAACTCTCGAAGAAACTGAAGTCACAATCCTGGTGTAGCCTCTTAATGTATGATGTTACGCATGCTGCGACAACAGATGTTTAACATAATTTATTTTTTCCGAAAACTTAGACCTGTGATCCTTGCTGGGGATTTCCTTCGAATGGTGGAAACTGGGATTTGCTTGAACAGAAAAATTTTGCTATAATGCCTGTCTTCCGAGATCCTGGTATGTTATCATACTATCGTATCCCACTGGTATTTTTAGTGACAAATCTTCTGTTTCTGTTGTTTACGTTCAGCTTCAAGCTCTTCGATGAAAAAAGGAGATACCAAGTTTTGTTTGTACAGTTCGTACTTTTTTATCAAGGTGGACTTCTATTAATATCCCGCTTTCTATGGAGGAAGTTTACATCAACTTTCCCAATAAAATCGGTACTTGGACTTTCTTGTCGCCTCATTTTGGCACCACTTACCGTTTTAGCACAAGGCTGTATGATATTACATTTCTTTCTGGCCAGTACGGAGCCTGGAATTTTGATATTCGCATCAGGTTACAGCTTGATAGCACTGATGACAATTTTTGGTATTGTACTTGTTGTGGACTTTGGACGGCTCCTGATTCATGCACTTGGTTACAGACGAGAAATTAATAAACTTCGAGGTACAGTGCGAGGAGAAGATGTTGCCCACCGATTAGCTTGGCATCAGCTTTCAAAAAGAACTGAGGGTTTGGGTTTATGTATCGTTTTAGTTATTTCTGCGTACACATTAGTGATATCTAATCGAAGAGCTGAATTCCCCAATGTTAAACGGATCGAGCTACCAATTCGAAATCTTCCAGCATCGTTTGATGGATTTACAATAGTTCAGTTGACAGATTTACATGTGGGGGGTGTGGTAGGCAGGCAACTGGTAAGAAAACTTGTTTCTGTGGCCAGTGATTTGAAGCCCGACTTGTTCTTATTTACTGGAGATTTGGCGGAAAGCACTTTAAACGCGATTCGAGAGGCAGTAAAACCACTGTCATCACTATCAGCTACGTATGGTTCTTACTTCACCCCAGGTGAGTTTTCTCGAAAATTATCGGTGACCGAAATAGAACAGTATATACACCACACAAGATAAGTGATGCACCAACAATTCCAACTGAAACTTCCACAGCACTTGAATTACAAACCACTACTTTCACAGTAGTAGCTGAGATTTACACATTTACACACAACAAATGATAAACAAGAACAATCCAGGTTGTGATCTTCAACTAACCCCAGAAAGTTACCCCAGCAGTTTTGCTGACCTTGCACTGTTATAACAATTGGACAAAGAGACCACATCATAACACGCTATTTTTTCATTTTTGATTTACAGTGTCCCTATTGTCTTAACAAACAGTCAGTACAAGTTTGAATATTTGTATGTATTTTTATTTTGAATTATACATGTATGTATATGAGTTACAAGACCATCCCTTGATCCCCTGGGCTGACATTCTGTTTTTCATCTGGGTCAAAAACCATCAACAACTAGATAGTGTGGAGCAAACACAACAATGCTCCAGCAGATACCCCAAGAAGATGTGGGTGTTATAGACACCCTTAAAGAAAGGCCATTAGGCACATTTTTCAGGGATCTAAGTGCAGATATTAAGTATTTAGGGCTTGGCTGGGAGTGAGTAAAAACATAATGTATATGAGTTACAAGTCCATTCCTTGACGACAAAACGTCAAGCCAAATAAATAGGTCCTGATACAACTTACTTCCAGATGAAAAACAGAATGTCAACCCAGGGCGTCAAGGGATGGACTTGTAACTCATATATATTATGTTTTTACTCGCTCCCAGCCAAGCCCCAAATACTTGATATCTACACTTAGATCCCTGAAAAATGTGCCCAATGGCCTTTCTTTAAGGGTGTCTATAACACCCACATCTTCTTGTGATATCTGCTGGAGCATTGTTGTGTTTACTCCACACTATCTAGTTGTTCATGGTTTTTGACCATTTGATTTACTATCTGTTTATGGTGCATGCATCAGGTCAGTGTTATTGTAAGGCTTGGAGGGCTGGCCAATGATAGATAGATAGATTGAAGACAGTGCTAACAAGATGTGATAGAAGAATGCTCCAGCACATGGCAGGAGTAACTTGTCAAGACAGCATCAGTAGTGAAGAGGTGGCAAACAGATGTGGAGTGGAACTATTGGAAACAATGGTGAGAAGAAGAAGACTGCAATTGTATGGTCACGTCAAGAGGAGAGATCTGGAAGACCTCCATGGAAGAATTTTGAACCTAAATGTAGATGGATGGCAACCACCTGGGCAAAAGAGAAAAGCTGTAGAAAAACAGTTGAGGAGGGTATGAGACAAGTGGGTGCTAGAGAGGAAGATGTAATGGATAGAGACAGGTGGAAGAGTCTCATATACAATCAAACCCCATAGCTGTGGGAAAAGAAGACAATACACAGAGAAAGTAAAGTAAGTAGTTTTAATATATGTGTTATGTCTTGATTGATAACTTGTCAACACCAGGGGAGGATACTAAATACAAAGTAATCAAATCTTCTAATTTCCTTTAGGTAATATTCTTTTTTGCCTTTGGCAATGCATAAATTAAACTATCCCAAAGTAAACCCAAAAATTAAACTGTACAACAGTTCTTCCTGAAATAACTAACAATTCTTCTTGAAACAAGGATGTCTGTCAAACACAACTATATTCAAATGCTCATGCAAGAGGAATCTTCTTCAACACAATTTTAACCCAAGAGTTCACTTCATAGCTTTTGATCCACATCAAGAATGCTCCACTCAACATTCAACCTGAAGAGAAACAATGTGAAAGATGTATCACTGATTTCCAAATGTCAAGGTTTTATCTTCCAGTAAGTTAACTTCCTGGCAACATTTGTAATTCACTTAGTGTGCATAAACCACACAATTCCTAAGCAACCAACATTTATTTACATAGTTACATAGGAGCTACTGACTTTTTCAAACTTTTTCAATATTGTAATATTACCATTTTGAACAGAAGTTGTTTTTGAATTTTAGGCAGCTACTTCAAGTGAAGCCACTCCTTGAACTCACAAACAAGTTTCAATTAGCTGAGTATTATTAAGAAATTACTGCCACTAACATTGTGAATAAAAGGTTGCTTTTTCCACATTGGTTATTTGGTAAAAATAATAATACTTGGTGCAAAATCCCTTAAAATTCTGTTTTTTTACTGCATCGCTGCTTCAGCAGTCCATTTACACTAAGGTACTCTACCCATATGTTGATTTGAATATGACTTGGAAGAATGTATAGGTCTAGTGTCGTTTTCAGCATTTACTTATAAGTGTGAGAAAGATGACCTATAATCTGGAAAACTGAAATTAACAAGCAAACTAAACAAGATAGATTCAGAAATATCTTGACATCTAAATTTTGTTTTTCTTTGCAATTCTCTGTATGATTATAGATCATTATTATCCTGTCACAGCAATGATCTTTTGCTTGTTTATGGTTACTTGATAGCTGCCTGAAATTAGTATACCTGGGTGACAAGTATAACACTTCTATGCACATCTATCAATTGGTTTTCTCAGTAGTCATGGTGTTCCAAGTAATGCAATATGTTGTATGAGCTATTATTATTATTATTATTATTTATTATTATTATCATCATCACCTTCAATTTGCAACTAATGCACTGGCTGATCTTAAGCCATTCTGTGTGACAAAGAGCCAGTTACAATCAGTAACCAAAGGTCTCATCATAGTCTTTCCTATTCAGTGTTCTAATACCTTTCGCAAAATCCTAGCTGTTTTTAATAGTGTTGTTTTCTGGACTTTGGCAATGTTGATCTCAATCCCAATCTTTTCCATGTATTTGGCGAATCTTTTTGTCACACTCCCAAGAACCCCCAAGACAACAGGTACAACACTAACTTTTTTTAGATTCCAGTCTTTGGATTTCTCTTTTAATTTCCTGATACTTGTCAATCTTTTCCTGTTCTTTTTCACTTATCCTGGTGTCTCCGGGGATGGAAAGATTGATGACAATCACAGTCTTGTCAACTTTATCAATAATTACGAGGTCTGATTTTCGTGCCTCAATGGCATTGTAACACTGGATATTCATGCCCCATAATAGTTTGTGGCTTCCATTCTCTAATACTGTTTGAGGTTTATGCTCATACCATTTCTTGGCTCTTTCAAAATTCAGTTTTCCACACAGCTTCCAATGGACAATTTTAGCAACCTTGTCATGTTGTCTTTTGTACTCTTTCTGAGCAAGCTTTTTACACTTGCTCAGGATATGGTTTACTGTTTCTCCCCTTTCTCCACACAATCTACAATTAGGTGAATCGGTGCTTTTATCAATGTTATACTTAACATAATTTGCCCGTATTGCTTGTTCCTGGGCAGCAAATATTAAAGCTTCAGTGGTCACTTTCATATCTGATTGTGTTATCCAGATCCACGATTTCTCCCCATCAGTATTTTCACTTTTATTCCTGATAATTTGCCCACACATCTGCTTTCCCAGCCATTTTTGTTTTCTTTTCTCTTTATTTCTCTTTTTAAGATCTTCCTTTTTAACCATTGATTGGTATTCAATTATATCAACATGTTTCACTACTTGCAGTAATGAATCATTGAAATTTTTTAGGTACCATCCAAGATTATTCTCTTTACTTCTAACTCTATCTTCGCAATTCATAAGTCCTCTTCCACTGGCATTCCTATCTAGGTATAATCTGTCTACATCACTTTTAGGGTAAAAAGCTTTGTGCATTGTTGGGAGCTTTCAGTTTTTTCTGTCTAGTTCCCTCAGCTCATCAGATTTTCATTCTGCTATTCCTGCTC
>RDPX01000007.1:4363822-4396852 GCA_003991215.1 Morbakka virulenta | reverse complement strand
AATGTAGGTATTGGCCAACTCGATCATGACGGTTTTTATATTCGTTTGGTGTTAGAACCGAGCAGCCAGAGACAAGGTGGTCAATAGTTTCGGTTTTGTCCTCACAGAACCTACATTCTTGATTGGCACCGTTATGTAAAACATTAGCTTGGTAGTTCCTGGTGAACAGACTCTGATCTTGGGCAGCAAGAATAAAGCCCTCTGTTTCCCCTTTCAGTCCGGCGCTCCTCAGCCACTGATGGGTTGCTTCTTTGTCTACATCAGCATTGTTGCTTCGGGCTGCGAACTGTCCGTGGAGAGGTTTTTCTTGCCACCTAGATTCGAGTCTGTCCAATCCAGTTTTCTTTGCTTTTTGCTTGATTTTTTTAGCTGCAACTGTTGGGTTTAGTTTGTTATCAACCTCAAGATCAACACCTAGTTCTCGATTCATAGATTCATCAACCTTGAATCTTTCAAAGTGGTTTAATCTTGATACAGTTAAAGCACCTCAAGCCAATGCAATGCATATGGACAAAAGGTACTTGTGGAGAATGACCATAAGCTGTTGGAGGCTATAATCAGAAAACCACTCAATGAGTGGCCACCACAATTGCAGAGAATGCTTCTAAAGCCAAGTTATCACCTTGAAGTTGAGTATGACCAAGGAAAGCAGCAACTAATATCTGATTGCTTGAGTTGAGTGCCACAGTACTGTGCCAGTAAGTTACCCCAAAGATGTAATTGACATCAATTTAATTGACAACTAAGAGATGGAAAGCAACACCTGGAAGAGATTCAAAGGTCCAACCAGGACTGATGCAACATTACAAGTTGTAATGGATTATGTCCTCCAGGGATGACCATCAAATAAAGATCATATAGATAAGTGTGCAAGAGAATATTGAAACTATAAGGGGGAATTGAGTGTTGATAATGGACTAAATTTCAAGGTTCAAATCTAACAGACTTGTAATTCTAATGTCAATGAGACCAGATGTTCTAAATGATTTACATGGGCCACACAACTGAGAAAATAAAAGTCATAGTATAGCAAGAGACTATGTGTTGTGGATCTCAATGACTGCTCATATCAAGGACAAGGTTCATTCATGTCAGATCTGTAATGCTTTTCATAACCAGCAACAGAGGGAAATGTTACTCTCCCATGAACCAATTGGCCTACCCTGGAAAATGGTTGGAACTGATATTTTTCAGTTTGTTAGACATTCTTGTTTCATCATAGTCAAATTTTACTCAAGTATTTTGAAGTGGTACTATTGCATCAACCAACAACCATGTGTGTTATCAACACACTGAAACACGTTTTTGCCTGATTTTGTATTCCAATGAAAATTGCATGTGACAGTGGTCCACAATGTAATAATATGCAAACTGTGTTTGGTACGAGTCATTGGTAAGGGTTTAGGCACAATGGGGATTTCAACATGTTACAAGCTTGCCAGAATATCCCCAATCAAATGGCTGTGCAAGGAAATCAGTTCACACTGCAAAACAAATCTTCAGGAGAAACCCATTTGAAGGTCTCTTGATATGCATAAATACACCCTTTGAAGATACAGGGACATCACCAATTCTTATGGGAAGGCAAACTTCTGATGGAAAGGAAAACTCACACAACATTGCCCACACATTGCTGCCTGCTCATGCCATATGCTGTGGAATCCAAAACTGTTGTCAAAGCATTGAGCAATTGACAGAAAGCTTCATCAGAGGTTTACAGCAAATACAGCAGGGATTTATCTCCATTAAATGCTGAAGACCATGCCAGGATATGCAGAGATAGGCAATGGGGAAGGCAGAAGTATTCCCAAGGTTGTACATTGTTAGAAATCAGATGGGTCAGTCAGGTGTTTAGAAGAAACCATAGACACAAAATTGCTACTCCTGAGGATCCACCTATAGTACTAAGCACCCTAGCATTCAATTGGTATCTGAACAGCATGACTGTGGCAAATTACCTATATCAAGCCATGGTACTAATGTACCTGAATAACCACCAGTAGAACACAAGAGTCCAAACGGTGCATCAATCAGGATGTCAGCAGTACATGTAGTGTACATGAGTCCAAACCATGCACCAATTAGGACACAAACAGGACATGAAGTGAAGAAACCTGAGAAACTGATTGAATATTACAAACTTTTTATTGGATGGATGATGTTGTAATATATTTTGTTATTTTTGGTCCCTGTGGCCAGAATTCCCATCCACAGGACACAGGTTGTTTTTTTGAGTTTGTAGAATTAAATAGTTTAAATAGCTGCATCATCATATACACTCTTTCAAGGGCCTGATTTAAATTAGTGACTTGTTGTTCCAGTCTTCTTTTATACCAGAGCTGTTTTCTTGTATTGTTTTTTCCTCGTTGCTCCTACAATTTTGTTCATAATCACGGAGCAAGCATAAATAAGGTCATTTGTTAAAGTGATATCTGTTGTTACAATCTTGCTTAATACAGCATTCACTGTCTGCAACATTCTATTTCTGTTAAAAATCTCTTCCATCTTCTCAATAATTTCTAACTCTTTTGGTAGCACAACACATCCATCCATTAACTGCAGTTTTATGTCAATACCCAGGATATATCATTATAATTTTAATAATAATTATTATTATCATCATTGTTAATTTTACTTATGTAAACCCCAGACATATTTGGCTGGTAACTTCTTTGTTTCTTATATCCATGAGAGTGGGTAACACCAAGTCACCAAAGGCCTAAAAGTTCCTTTTCTATTGGCTCTAAAGGGACATCACTTTTCACAGGAGATTAGCTTTTCTGAGCAGTATCATTTTCTAAATAATTTTCATTGCAATCTTCAAATCTTACTTATCCATGTGTCTTTAAAGTTTTTCTTAAAATATTCCCAATACTCCAGTCACTACATATATTGTATTACTGCAATTTTATTCATTTGCCATACATGCCCTTCTTCTTCTCTTAACATTTGTTACTTTTTTATCTTTTCAAGTTCCTTTTCTTTCACTTTTGAATCTCCTAGGACTGGAATGTCAATTATTTATACTTATTTGCACTTCTTGTCAACCAACACAATACCAATCACATTGCTTCAACAATTTTGTCACACCGAATTGTAAAATCCTACAAAAGCTTGATATTTTCATTTTTGTTAACTGCCTTAGCTTGCTGTACATGTCATTTATCAGCTCCTTCAAAGCTTAGCATGCTTCCAAGGTAATTGAATTTGTTGAACTGCTGTGTCCTTTTTCCATTGATTTTCAAAATGCAATCAGCTTGTTCCTGGTTCTTCCTTAATGCCATACAAAAGTCTTTTTTTGATTAATACTTAATTCTTTTTTTTGATCTGGATTGTTTGAGTCCACCTGTCGAACATGGATGTTCCTACTGAGAAAGGTGTTAGTTGGCCTAACTCCATTCATGCTGTTATCTTTAGACATTTCCTGTGCATTGGCATGACATTCTTGGCAAATTATGGTGGTGGTTTGCCATCGCCTTCCACTGGTGGATGACCACTCAAATTGAACACTACCTTGTGCCATCTGCATACCAGGGTGAACCTGCAAGTTATGATTTTATTGATGTTGGTCTATTGAGACTCATCTGCCAATTCTGTTGCTTCCTGTCTTTGTGTGCTTTGTGTGAGGCATGCACTACTCACCAGCAACAAAATTGTTGGCTAATTTTTTTTAGACCACCAGGTGAAGTAGTGTACTGGGGTGTGGCTACTGCTATGCACAAAGCAGCTACTTGAAGCCAGACATGAGAGTTGGATGATTTCAAAAGACCAGTGGGTCCATCCCCTGTAGGACAGCTGATGATTGCCACTGGATATTTTTCCATCCAATCACCCCATACACCCCTGTGACCTATATCTACCTATTTAACATGGATTGGTTAGTATCTGTTTGCAGATTTCTCCATTAAAAATAATTTAGTTTGCATAAAAGCTGTTCCTTACCAAAAAAGCTATTTACAAAATGCAAAAAATGATAAAATTGAAATAAGACACTGTTAGGAAGGATTTGGTGGTAAATTCAAAAGCAATTGCATCTTGCTTTGCATTCTGCTAAGGTGCCAGTTATGGAGGACAAATCACTGCCTCTCAATAATTGACTTTCTATTGAAAGAAAAGCCTAAGATGCCAAACTCTTCTGTCCCATTGGGTTTCTCAGGTGGTTCAGTATTACCTTGAGCTTTGAAAATAATGCTCTCCTTTCCAGTTTGTGATGAATGTACCCAGATATAGTTTTGGTGCAATGAAAACACTGACATATAGTTCTTGAATAGAATTGTCAACAGTCAAAACAATATATCACTTTCACTTGTCTTGTCATTGGGAAGACCTTCTTTCCATAGACCTTATAAAAATGCACTAATTACAG
Source organism: Morbakka virulenta (assembly GCA_003991215.1). Taxonomy (NCBI): domain Eukaryota; kingdom Metazoa; phylum Cnidaria; class Cubozoa; order Carybdeida; family Carukiidae; genus Morbakka; species Morbakka virulenta. The sequence continues at coordinate 4,392,486 of RDPX01000007.1, read as the reverse complement.
TTCAGGCTCCAAATCCTCAGTGAAACTTTTAACCAGAATTTTAACTGTGGAACACAGTTGTCATCAGAATTTTTTTCCAAGATCAAGTTAGGGTTCTTCTTGGCAAAGAACCCTAACTTCTCACTGAGGCCACAATATGCTGCAATTCTCTTCATTAATGCAGAAATGAGTAAGTTCATAATCTTTATTTTACCCATAGGATTCTCCTGGTGGAACCTCAGCCAGTGTATCAAGCTCATCACCAATCTCATTGAGAATTGCACTGTTTCTCTCTGCTGTCATTTTTAGTCTAGGTCTGCTTTCCACTTTTACTTTTGCCTGATATTCAAAAGTCCCATATCTGTCATGGAGATATGGAACCTTCAGATGTACACTTGTAATGATTCCAGGAGATAAGAACCATGTCTGTTGAAACCATTCCAGTAATAAGTATTCCAGTGTCGGGAGTATGCACATCTCAAACTGGCTCAGCTTTTCAACAACCTCCTTTTCTTCATTCTGTACTTCACCATGATTCACTTCATACGCTGATATCTATTTCAACAAGTTGATGCTCTTTCTGTATCCAAAGGCTAAAAGTTGCAAACCTCTTGACTGGACCAGATCGTAAAATGTACTTCAAGGTTATGCATAAGTAATTTGTTTGTGTAATACTTAGGGGTTGAGTCAGCAGATATTGAAACATACCAAGAGTCTTGCACTTCCTTTACTATAACTTTAATCACACTATTGCCATAGTGTTTATCAGTTCATCACAAATACTATGTGACAACTACAATGTGTTTTCACACCCATTCTTTCCATATATTCTATATGAATGGATCTTACTTGCTTTGAAGTTCAGTTATACCTAGGAAGTTTCCATTATGAAATGAATCAATAATTCCATCATGCCCATGTAAAGCCCACCAATGTGCACTTAGAAGAACAATCACTCACATGCTCAAGCACAACAATATTTACTCTCCAGCTCAATGCCCTGTACCAGTTGATTGATGATCAAACCTCGAGGAATTCTACCTGGAAACAACATCAGCCAAGGGCTCTCAGTGCAATTTTGATTTACTGTGGCTGTCACTTTTTTCACCAGCTTTCTTCCAATTATTGAAACCTTCAATAAATTTACTCTTTGTTTTTGACAAAAACTTCCAAGTACAACTGACCCTAACTTTCAGAATAGCAAAGCCAGGACAAATAAAGTTGCCCTTATAAAGAACCCCTTCTGGTGAAAAGAGAGGATGTGCAATGCTGGGTCTAATTTTCTCCATGTCACTGCAGTTCAGAAGATCAGAGGTTTGACACTGACATTGCTTTTTTCTTTTGTAGAACTAATACTTGCAGAAGGATTCTCATATCTCACCAGACCAAAAAACAACATTGTTTGGGTAACTCTCCACAACAATCTTCTCAATATTTTCATCCTCAAATTCTGTCTCTTCTGGGTCTTCAGTCTCTTTAGGTTCACTAAAAATATTCCAAGCAACATGGGATGTTTCCATACATTATCACAATTCATTAATTTATCACCCCCTTGATTTTATTTCATCATCATCTGCAATATAAGCTCTATATTGGGAACAAGAAATTAATAAAAAATTCATCGCCATTTAACCATTCATGCAAATGATGGAAAACATGGAGATCTGCCACCACAGGCATAAATCATTTGTTTTTGTGCAAGTTATTGTGCAAAAACAACTGATTTTGCACGCTTGCCAAGTTCAGTTCATTGTGATTTTGTCAGAATGGCTCATTTGTAAGTTTATTTCATTTGTAAATCTACCAAAAGGGCTTAACTGCCATTTTTACTTGTTCCCAGTACTTCATAATATGCAACTTTTATACATAGTATATACAATATAATGGTATGTGGTAATAAAATGTTTAAGTGACATAGTAAATGAATCCAATTATTATTGTTTGTATTTCAATTTGAATTTGAATTTAATTAAATTTTAATTTTGATTTTGAATTTTAAATTTTTTAATACTTTAGTTTTTGTTTGTAAGGCCACCTTATTTTATGAGGTGTGAGGTATCACTAATTGACAATCTTGTTATTCTTGTTCTCACCATTGTTGTTACTTTTCAAAAGAGTGTTAGAAAGTAAGCACCATAATATGTAGATTTTTAGGGCAAATATATTTCTAAGTGAGGATTCCACACGAATGTGCACCCCCTTTTAAATACTTACTGACTCATAGAAGAGTGCTTAACTGAAAAAAGTGGTAATTTGTCCCTGGTTACATTTATATATATCAGGACCTGTAATTCAAAATTCCTGGAATATAATAAGCGTTATTGTTTAGGTTTAAACAAGTTTTCTTAATTGATAGAAATTTTTAAATTATATTAGATAAGATAAAACATGAGATTTATTTACAAAAATGAGTAGCCGTATCAAATGAACACTTTCTTGATAGATTGATTTTTCTGTAGCTTTAGAATTTACAGGAGGCCCCCTTGCACTATTTTAAGGAAACATAGTATTGGAATGGACAGTATCCTTTGTTTGTATCATTAGAATGCAACCTGAAGCGCCCCTATAGCCCTGTTATCATTTTAGATAGGTATAACAAACCTTTCAGTCGAGTAAAGCAAAGTGGTTGGTGCCCTTATGGTAGTGACAGATACTGTAGATCGTTGGTCATGTTTGATGATTGAAAAAGCAATATTCACAAAGAAAGCCCCTCGATTTTATAGTCATCAGCACAAGAGAAACCTCTTCTTTGGGTGTTATGGTGTTATCTAATGTCTTAGATCACTCATGCTGGTGCGCCATCCATCCTTCCAACTTACCCTGTCTCATGCAATCTTGTCAAAGCAGTTTTTCATCTTTATTACGCAATCTCTTTATCATCCAATCTAACATCTTGTTCTTTGTCTTTCCCATCCTCTTTTCCAGTCCATCTCAGTCTCAGTAATTTTCCTTTTAATTCCTCCGCTTTTCTCAACCCCTGCTCAATAAAACCTCATTTCTTTTCCTAATAGCATCAAACAGCTGGTTTTTATTCCTGTCTGATGCAAAACTTTTTCGTTAGTCTTTTTTTTTATCCATGATTTTCTCACTATTCTTTTCCAAAACCACATTTGCATTAGCATTTAAGTCTCTTTTCATGTTCTTGTTTATCTTCTATGACTAATCCATAATATAGCACCGATCAGATGAAACACTGTAACAAAAGAAGAAATTGGTGTAGTGTAGTAATTGTAACATTATTTACTTTTGTCATACTTATATTACTTATATCACTCGACTTTCTTTACATAAATCCTTGATCTTGGATAATTTTGCACTTGTTTGTATCTTTTGCCAAAGGTGGCTTACTAACCTATTTACATATTTCAATCTCTGTATGCTTTGTGCCAGTGTTTCAGAGTCTGGCGTTTTTTGAGCCATTAGGATAATAAACAATGTGAAAATTTTGTCATATTAAAATCCCATGTAGAGGATTTAGTAGAAGGTGAGGGGTAGTTACTAGTTAGTAAATAGAATTTGTTGTGTGTGTGTGTGTGTGTATAAGCTGCTGGAGGCAGATTGGAAGACCACCTCGGTGAGCTCGATCCGGTCTCATAAAACGGGAAAGAAACCTTCACTCACTGCCAAAACAAGTAAATATCTATAGCCCACAGCAACGGCCCCCAGTATATATCTGTGACCAAGTGAGTAGGCTGCACCGGGAATATCTCTCGCAACTACAGGGGCGTCGAAGACGCACATTTCCTGGTTGGTTTTTCAAAAAATTTCTCCAAATCGATGACGAACCAGATTCGAAATCACATGAACGACGAGATCGATTTCTTCCATGGTACGGAAGAACAGCTTGAATCGAAGACTATTCGTTACTAACTAGTCAGAAAAACCTGGCTTATCAACATCCAGGTATCACCACGTGGAGGTTGCCTTCTTGGACGCCCGGAATTTGTTGTGAGACCCTTTGGTTTAGGCTAAAGTTTACTTTAACATAAGTACATTGATCGTAGTGTCAAACTAATGATTCATAAATTAAAAATAAATTGCAACCAATAATGTCAGTGTTCAAAAAAACCGTTAATATAATTTTGTAGCGAGCCCACTATTTGTCGTATATTTATTATTTCTCACTTGTGATTGATTAGATATTGATAATTGTAAGCTCAGATTGGGTCCAAAGCCTTCAAAGGATCCACAAACGAGCAAGCGTAAAGAGCCACTACTATATAATTACACGTTTTTCTGGTTTGATTGATTCTAAATTGCAATGTTAGCTTGAAGTGGCTATTTAAATAAATTTCTCTTGCTTTTTTTCTCTCGTTTCAATTGATATTGTACAGGTAATCATGACTATTATACAACTGAGATAGATAAATGGGTAGATTACTTGGATTCAATCAGAATCAAGCCATTAAGAAACGAAAGGATTGAAATTCGGCATGTAAAATTCAAGCATGATTTTTTTTACCTTGTTGGATTAGATGATCCTGATGGAACATTTTTCAGGTAAATATATACTTATATAAGTAGTTCGGTTAACAGACAGTCGCAGTTAGATGGCATGATTTTTTTTAAGATTTGATGACTGGAATTTGTGAGTGTTGTGCGACTTCTATGTTTCTTATACATTTAACTACTTTAACTAGTCTCAAAGTAAGTCAAAACTACTAATTTTTCTCATGCTGTTTCAAATGCCCCATTTTTGCACAAGCATACAAATGCCAAACGTGTGCAGCACTTTTAAGCCATAGACGTTTAGCAAACTTGAAATATATGCTTAATTCAGTAAAAAATGCACACGGTGTTGCTCAATTTTAAAAAGGCTTAAAGGCAGTAGAGACCGAGTGATAAAGTCAACAGCTTCCCGTGCGAGAGAATCCCGATTCGAGCTCCACCCATCATCCCGTTAAACAACTAAGATCATACCTGTTTTCGGGAATAGAAATGGGAGTGTGAAGAAGCCATTAAAAAAGAAGAAAAAATTATTTGTTCACTGATGTGGTTACTAAACACCATAAAAGATTTTTCAACGTTTATGGTGCATTACGAAATGTAAACTTTTCGGCATTCCTAACAAATGTTGATGGGCTTGGTGCATTTGATAAGCGTTTAGGAGTTTTGCGTGTTTTTTCTCCCTTGTACATACTTGGTATCATAAACCCCGAGCAGTGCCCTGTTTTTGAAAAGGAAGCCGGACCTTGCCAAGAAATAAAACCGAAAATAGAGGATGTGTAGCAGAAAAATAATTTTTTTCGTAAAGTTTGCAGTAGGGCTTTGTTTGGCGGTGGGTAATTTGTCTGGAGTAAAAATGAGTTCGAATTTTTGGAATTGTCAGTTCTTGTTCCTCTCTCTTTGGTGGGCGAATTTGGTATTGTGGGGTGGCTTACCAAATTTCGTCATTTTTAGGGCTATTGAGCGAAGGAAAACAGATTAGAAGGAAAGGTCATGTCGTAACAATTTGACCGATATCGATCCGGCAAGGTAGATAGCTATGGACACTAATCAGTTGTCACTCCTGACACACCTTCAATGACTGACATTACGTTTCTATGCCTCATCTCCGTCTCAAATGTCAAAAAAATTGCCAAAGAAAAGATACCCCCCCCCCACACACACACACACACACATACACACAAACTGCACTCAGTAATTTTTATTAGCGTAGAAAGGCTGAATATTTCTAATGCAAGAAGTGAAGTTATTTCCAAAGAAAATATGTGGCATTTCTTCGCGTTGTGAAAATAACTTAACTGGACCTTTAAAAGGAAAAGGGAGTATACCGCTAACTTTTAAAAGCACAATAATTGGAAAACGTTATACATTAGATGACGAACCATGCGGTAACATATGTTGATATTTCATTTAGTTCATGTTTAGTCGCTGTTTCAGGTCTTATGGGATACGTAATATTGTGATTGGAAGGAGCACAGGGATAGTATTTAGCTGGAGCAAAAGCACTGGTGCCTGCAGCCTTTGAATTGTTAAAGAGCGTTTAAATTCCTTACTTAAACTGCACTTAACAGCATTTGAAAGAAAACTTTGAGACGTTGACATTTTTTTTTGCTGGGGGAGGGGGGGCGATATTTGTAAAATATCGAGCAAAGCAGTTGTTGATGGTTCAGTACTCCGTTCTCTTAGCCAATAATATCTGCTGTAAATGGTCCCTCGGCTGTGTGCTTGCGTCAGATGCATGTCGTCTTTTAACTCTTTTCAAGCCTTAATTAAACTGTTTAAACAGAGGAAGGAACACACCTTTCTTTCCAGGTACCATAGGAATGAAACAATGTATAGTTTACTGCGTACGATATAAATACGCCACAACACAGCTCGCACCAAAGATCTTTTGTGTTGGCAGAGCTTTAAATGGCACTGAGGGCCCTGGGTTCACATCCTACTCAGGCAGGAGTTTTGTTTTTTTTAATTTTGAATTGGTTTGTTAATGTACATGTAGCAGGTATACTTTTCAAAACCTTAGCACTCGAAACGCCTGACTTTGCTAAGGATAAACTACAGTTAACTGTTAAGGAGCCCCTTAGAAGAGGCCTACAACTACCAGAGATAGGGAAAGAAGGAGGCTTGTACCTGAAGTAACAAAAAATGAGATACATACTAAAGCGTAGTTTTCAAGAATGGGAATTTTTGCCGCTTAAAAGGTCCAGGCTGGTAGGGAGCTTTCACAGAGGATTGTTAGAATTTTGATGCGTAGTGGGTACTTAGGCTGCGTATACAAAGGAACCAATAGCAAGGTTGAACGTAACTTTCACTCACAGGAAGAAAATTGCCTACCTGAGTAGTAGAAGCCTTTTGAATCATTTCCTTAGTAGTTAAGACATTGTAATTATACATACTTAGGTAGGACGACTTTAGTTCATTATTTGGCTTAAAAATTGTTCATACTAAAGTGTTACTTTTTAAAATGGTCTTATCAATGTCATTGCAATAGTAAAGTAGCCCAAACCTTAGTTTCACTTTTGATGTCATGTTCGTCTTTCCAGAAACTGCGATCGCCGTATCGCTTAATTAATGTGATGTTTTAACATAAAAGGGCTCCACGTGAGAATCACTAAGATTGATTATACATGTGTAGAATACTGTAAAACTATATGTCTCCAAGTTCAGTTACTTTGATTTGGTTTCTAATTTTTCTTTCTTTCAGAGGCCCAGGCTACGGTCCTAACTACAGCAAGCCCTTAACAAACCGAAATGAATTTACACCAACAATTTTGATTTCTCATCGCCCATCAACAGCTAAGCATGCTATTAAATATTTTGGAAATATACAACTGGCACTTGCTGGACATACACATGGTGGTCAAGTTTTTCCTGTCCTCCTTTGGCATTACTTTACGGAACCTTATTTCAATGGATTGTACCAACTTAGCCCAGACACATATATTTATGTTTCCCCGGGTGTTTTCTATTATGCAGCCCCTTTACGTTTTCTTACAAGAGGAGAGATAACCCACATCACTCTCACCCTTGGATGAACACTAAAGTACTGTTTATAGAAGCTAGCTATGTATACATTTTAAATTCTTCAATTATATTTAAACTACTTTTGAAGTCAATTTTTTGTCATCGAAAGTTTTTAGAACAATACACTCGAGATATGAGCAGATTCTGGAATTTAATCCCAACACGTTGAAATTGGTAAGAAAATAAATCACTTGCCGTTTATGTGAACATAGTCAACGCAGAAACTAAGATCCGTCGTAAGTTAAACCAAAGTAAAAACGACTATTTTAATGACCAGATTGTTCAGCTAATGTGCGAACGATTGTAAAAATTACTAAGAAGGGGAATAATTGTCTTGCTTTGATGTGGGTCCACGTTATACACCAAGAGGTGGTCTTCGTTGAATCTAGGAGCATTTTGGAGCATTTTGTTTTTCACTGAATTTTTTCCTTGTAGGCTCTATTTCAAGGTTTTAGATATAAAATTATTACTGTTCGTCAATCCAGAAAAATACTGGCCTCTTTTAAATCGGGGTAAATGTTTCTTCCTTGGCTGTAATTTATTGCTTTGTACGCCACCCTCCCACTTCCAACCACCCCTGAAACAGTCAGTAAATCCAATTGTCTTTGCATATACTGGAAACCTTGGTGGTTTAAGATTGATCACTGTTTCCTTGTGACTTGATAATGTTATATGATAAATCACACCAACCTCTTTGTTGTATCAATACTGAACTAAACAACAACATTCCTACTTGTTTTATTTCTTAATATGCTTATTGTTGTGCATAAATTCGGAACGATTACAGTAAGTAGGTGTAGAGAAATAATAGATATTCATACATTTCCAATTAAACTTGTGTACAATGAAAAAAAATGTCCAATTGGATTTTTTTTCTAGATGATCTTATTGTCTATTTATTGGGCCTAAACTTTGTAACCAAAGCAAATTTTTGTCGATGTTATGACAATGCCGGAATATAAATTGGTTGAAGTGGAGTGAAAATTTTAAAACCTTACCCCATGCCCATATACTGTGGCCAACTTTTTCCTCTGTTAAATGTGACAGATTTCTGTGTCTGCACGTTTTGGAAATTTATTTGGAAGAAGGTTGTAAACAGTAAAAAAATGATAAAATATGGATAGATATGTCCAGTAGCACTTAACCAATTACATTGAGGCCCCCTGCCTTTACTACGAATCTGATAAAACGCCATTGAACGGACACACGCGGAAGTCTCCAGCAGTGAACATGCTGTACTGAACCAAATGCTACCCATGCAGAAACTGATGGTGGATGTTTGCAAGTGAACCAAAAATTATAGGTTTACATGAGATTTGTGAGAGGAATATGGACCGTAAATTTTTTTAAGCTCTTAATAGAATACACGTAAAACCAGATTTAGAAGTTCGATTTCGTTTTTCCCCGTGAACAATGCATCTTATTCCAATATATGAAGTGTGGAAAAAGTCGTAGGTAACAATGTAATTGGTTTAAAGCCAAAACAACATAACTGTACAAAATTTTACCTGCTGATAAAATCTAATTCCGATTTATTTATTTTTTCTCACGTTTCACGCAGTTTTACCTTGGGTAATTTAGACGAGCTTTAGGCCAATTGACAAGAAGCTTAACTATCTTATTTTCGATTTTCAAATTAACTTTTAAAAGTGATCTCGCCAGGGTATTTTTAGGTCAAGGCCACTATGCTGAATATTCTCTATTACCTCTAATTCATCAGGCTTACAAAAATATACAAAAATTGTTTGACAAAATGAAATACTTCCTTTATGATTTCAGGAGGCCAAACTTCAATAATAAAGAGAGCACATTTCGAAAACTCTTTTTGGACAAATTGGAACCCATAGAAATAGGATTTTTACCTAGTGAGTCGTAAGCTTTTCCTGAATTACATTTCTAGAGGTACTTCTCTCCTCGTCAGGCTGATGATGGGAACAGTATCTCACTGCAGGTAGGTCCAAAAAGGTTACTGGTCGTAACATGATAAAGCTTTATGTCCATAACACATTTATTTTGAAAGTTTAGGCGAATTGCACACTGAAATGTCATTTATCATTGACTTACTTTTCTCGGCCCGACTTACCCCAATTTTCATCTCAATTTTCAGAAACTGCCTTGACATACGGTGGGGTCGGTTCAGTATTGTTGGATGTTACCGAAGTAATTTTTCAGTGCCAAAAAAAAATTTAGAAGACACTTCTGGGTAACATTTCTAGGTATGGACGATAGAACTATTGCAGGCATGCCAAATTTTTGCGCCATGTTTCTTTACAGATACTCGACACAGCCTCACTTAAAGATGGCGGCTGTAAACAGGTTTGGTTCATTGCCAAACTATTCAATGCGAGTTTGAGATCTGGCTTCAGACCTCCGTATCATTGATGGCGACATAGTCATATGAGAGAGAGTATGGAAGCAAAGCTTTTTTTTGAACTCTGATAAAATTTAGCTTTTCCCCGGGCCACTGTAGGTGCATCAGTTTTTTGCACATTCTTGGTCGTCGACCATAAAATTCAATGCGATTTCGCTTATTCCCATTGACTATTTACAGTATTTTACGGTTTTCTGCATTGCCTGGAGCCAATTGTTTGATCTTTTTTCGTGAAAAAGTAATTATTTTTAAGTTGCTTGCACCATATAGTGATGCAGACAGAAGTGAAAAAGTTAGTTGCTGAACACCGTTACTACACTGTCTTGTTGGTAAGGACGTCCAACGTGAAATTGATGCAAATGAAATTCGAGAGTTCGAATCAGCATAATCTAGGCGATTACCTTTGCAATTCAGAACAAGAACCTTTCAGAATATATAGAAATGCTGATTCGAACCATTTACAGTAACGTAGTATACATCAAAACAAAGAGCAACTTTTCTGTTAAAAATTTGATGAAGCTGAATGTGATAAATGCTATTACTAACTATGCTATAGTATGCTATGGCTAATTATATTATAACATAAACTTTCAATTCGTACCATCAGTACTCTAAAGGATGGTATAGCCAAATTTTTCATCAAACCTTGCTCACTCCTTGAAACTAAAATACTCGTAAAAAACTGTCAAAAATAGAAGCATAAATCTATAAAACTTAAACAAGCTGAATCTCTCTAATGACATACAAGGAGCCTTAAGATTACAGCCTGAATGTAAATAAGTCAATTCATGCAATTTAAAGCAAAGGTATTCATTGAAGCCACCGACAGGTAAGGATTCCAGTGAGTAAAAAGCCATTTTGAGTTGCATTTGTGCAACCTCTGACAAGCATAAAAAACAGTTGTTCATTTCAAGGCTATTTATTTCTTATGCCCAATGGCAAGGATACTTTCTTTTGACAACGCTAGTAAGGGCTTAATGTTGCACTGACGTATTTCAATAATCTCATCAATTTTAAGAACAAAGGTATCGGTGGAAATCAATTAGATATATTACAAGGTACAATAAGAAGAGATCTTTAACTTTTGAGCTGATCTTTTAAACATGTCTTGCACCATTCCTTCTGGCGATGGTGCATGTTCCGGTCACAAACTGAATAGAGCGGATAAATATCTCTTGATGTCAAATTTGTTATCGATATTCAACTAAAATGCTCCCTCTTTGTTGGACATTAGTTCCTTTGGTATGAGGTCGAGATACTCTACTGTTATGCACAGATACTTTCTCTTAATTGCCCTATTTCGGATTTTTTTCAAAGGTTTCCTGATAGTTGCTATAACAAATAGTAAAGGTAATTGTTTTTCTCAATACCGCAATTAGACTAGAAAAATACCATAAATACACTTCACGTACGAACTATCAGGTCCGGAATAGAGGTGGGATTGAAGAAGTGTCCAAATCTAATAAACGGCGCGATTAGCATTGTCGAGATATTCTTAACAAGTCGCTGCGTGATCTAGTCTTTTCGTCAAACCAATTTTCAAAAATTTGTGGTTTTAGGGGCTATACAGTGAAGTAATGAAGTCTGGGGACTATTCTTTACTCCTGACCATAATGACTGATTACACCTTTCCGTATTTCACTGTACTGACGCTTGAATTAAAAATGCGTCAGTTGATTGATGTATTAAATTCATGGGACTTGTGAGTATGTATGTTATTGTGTAATGCAAATATATTGTAAATTAGGTCTTCTCCCAGTGGTACTTCATTTTCACTCACCGTTGACGAGACATTCTAAATTGATTTTTTGGCAGATTTAAAGCTTGGAATTTACTGTGAAGTTTCTACAAATTCCCAATCTGCCCATGGTTACAGGCTTCTTAAAAAATAAATACCGTACTAATAGTTTTACTTTCTTGGCTTTCTCTACCCTAGTGCAACACAGGCTAATGTATACTGGTAATTAATATTTGCTAAACTTCCCCATCCCCCCCTCCCAAAAAACCCACATATAAATACACTAACAACAATCAACAGCTAAAGCAGCGTTCTACACAAAAACAAAGGTTTTATGTCAAAATCGTGTTTAATGTTCTACTTTTCACATAGAAAACAATCGTAAAAGGCCACCCTGTCGCTACGGTGAAATATTGCTAAAATCCAGGCTCCAATTGCAAGAGGTAAAAGCGTGCTACAATGTGGGAAGCAGGAGGAAGTATTAAAACTTTTTGGTGGAGGATGCACTTCTATCTGTATACAAGGAATGGAGTAGCGTCACGTCGTACATCGATTCTGAAAAGAAGGTAATAGGGCCCAGGGAGAAGAAGAAATGTTCATGGCAAGGCAAGAGGGCATGGAAATTAACAGTGGAGAAGAATAACTTAGCAGCCTGAGGTGAATAAAAGGGTTCGCATTTTTTTGGGATTTTCCTGAGAGGTTCCGGAAGATATTGATCTTGTATGTCAAAGGCGAAATCGAGAAACCATTATGTCCGAAACAGGCTGGGTACAAAGAGGAAGGGAGTACCACAGAACAGATAGAAGAGTAGAACATAAATTTGTATGCATGCTTTGTCCACAGTGGAAAAGCATTTGATAGCGTGCACTGTGTCACCTCGTGGAAAAGCCAACGTCAGTTCAATATTCCTGAAAATATCATCACTGATAAAAGGCGTTATACAATGACAAAAAATATGCTCTGCTACATCAGAATAGTGGTTTAGCTTGAAATGCTGATTTAAGATTGTGAAGGAAGCTGCAAAGTGTGCAAACCCGTAGGAGGTGCTAGACGCAGCTTGCCAACGGCCTTACTTATCATGAGAAAATAAGGAGTTAAGTGTTAAGTCAGATGCTGAATACAGTGTCCGTAAATAAGCTCTTGTGGTAAAAATCTTTCCTTCGATCTAGAATGCACACTCAGAACGGGCCCAAGAACTTTGATTTATTGATGTATTATAATGTTACGGTGATTGTAAAACGCTGGGAAAAGAGCAAGAGCTTTTTCAAGGGCAAGGAGATAACTGAGATAACAGATAGTACCCAGTTCCCTTTAAAGGACAAAATAACCCTGAATAAGTGGGTCCAGATAGTAGAATTTTCAATGAAGAAAGGGACCTGGGAGGAACAGTAGAATAACTGAATCAGTCGAATCTGTGAATATCTGCTACGTATTACTAAGCAATGGTTGTACAATCTAGCAGCAACATCTCATCCCCACAGTGTGAAAAACGATGTAACTACATGGTAAATAGCTCAGATAAAAGCAAGGCAGTTACTAAAAATATCTTTATGTTTCAATGCTAGTAACTTCCTGCAGACTCCCCTATTCAACTACTTTCTTTCTATAACCCGTTTTCTTTGCAAATAGTTTGTTTTTTTTGGAAGCTACTTTTTTCCAAACGAAGGCTGTGTGCCAGTCACATAAGAGGTTGTCATGTCAAATGTTACCTTAGCACAAAATTAACACTGCTAAAGTTGCTCCTCCTCATAAGGATTGCCCATCCTTGATTGTGTTTGGTTTGTCATTTTTTCCATATTTTCCTTCACTTCTCATATTTAATCAATTGGTACTCGTACTTCAAGAAAAGCGGGTTATTTATTTTGCGATAGACAGTACCTTACTTCTAAAGCCATTTTATACTTCAAAAATCTACCATCCCTTCTTATTATATCTTGACTGGTGCTATCTGTTCTTATTTTAATGTTCCTGATAGAGTTCGGGAACATGGCTGTAATTTGATGTCCAAATCTTGCTCCTATTTTACCTCGTCAACGAAATGTCCGTAATTACTGTTGGCAGCTCGGTTTGTTACATCCCGTGTCACCCGTTTCTCTCGACGTCTTTATCCTTACGCACTTGTTGTCTCTCATTGTAGAATTTCTTTCTGTGAATGTAGTTTCTTCCCTAAAATGGCTATATCGTGGAACCCTCTGAACTCTGAAAGCTTTCCTCGGTCACAGGACCTGAATGTTTCTAAGTCTAATGTGGAGTCTCTCTCTGGATTGAATTTTATTTTTCTATAATGTATCTTTTCTGTACAGCTGTATAAATATTGTGGCTTTATTTATCCCTTGAAAATTTTCCACCGTAACAACTAAAAAAATATTAACTCAAAAATAAAAATTTTAGTAACAGCATTATTTATAATAATAGTAATGGTTATAATAATAATGATAACAGTAGAAAAAATCAACAAGAGAGTTTTGGCAGGACATTTGAAGTGAGAAGATTTATCACAATGCAAATAGACTATGGTTAGGGAGAGTAAAAGGAAAGATGATGGTCAATTAACAAGAGGAGATTGACATCATTGCAGTCAAATGTATGCTAGTTTAAGTTCCCAACTGAAAAGCACCAAGTCCTGATGTTATGCAGGAGTTCTAGATAAAAATTTCTAAAAGCTTGCATAATATAACCAGTGCATTTCTACAGCAGATTTTAAACCAAGGCGAGGTCCCAAGGTGAATTACAGCTGGAAGGACAACATTGATAATGAAAGATTCTGTGAAAGGAAACCTGCCAGCGAACTGAATGTTCATCAGATCCTTATCATTTAGAGGAAGACGTTGGTTGCATAAAGAGTTAATAAGCTTTTGATTATCTTGAACCCCAAAGTCTCATAGGTAAAGAACACCTGTCAAAAGAATAGAAGGGTGCAAAGGAACATTTAATGCTCCCTGTGCGAAAAATGAGTCTACTGACAAAAAATTTGATTTGGCAGGACTACTGTACGGTCAAACAGGTGTGTGTTTTGCAAGTCCCTTACCGCTATTTCTCGATTTCAAAATCCAACAATAATAATTAAGTAAAAAATTTTCTAGGAACTCCAGTTATATTCCTTCTTAAATTTCCTTTATCACTAATTACTTTTACTGTTGACTTTCCACCATTAGCCAAAATATATCTACTGTTATTGTATCCTTCTCTTTGGCAGCATGTACCCTGTGATGAACAACCATCACGCGTCATTTTCAAATTTCTGTTAAAAGATGAAGACACGATTGGGTTTCCAATACTAAACTGTTCGAATGAAATCACCCACGTTGCGACTCAACTACATTACAACGGATATTGACCAAGGTCAACATGGCAGAAAAGTTACAGGTCAAGATATAATGGCCACGACTTGAAAAAGACTGGGAGAATATAATGGGAGCAAATTGAAAGCCATCAAAAAACTCGGCGTAGATAGAAATATCAGAGGTTGGCCGTCAGAAGAAGACTTGATAGCAAATTGTGTCCTGGATTGAGCAGTGAACATTTCTGCTCTTTGAAACTTTTAAAGTGGGTAAGCAAAATACTCTGACTTGGAGGATGCTATACTCTATTTTGTGAATGAGAAAAGAAAATTGAAGAGATCAGGTAATGTAAAAATAATCAAAAGAAAAGCTCTAACTTTTGTTTTCAAAATTATTTCGCATGTCTGATGATTCGGTCATTTTTTTTTTACCCATGGGCCTAAACATAGGTCACTTTTCTAATTTCAAAAACACAAAAGCAAATAGAAATTTGCTTTTAGGCTTATGGCCAAAAATAGTGATATAGAAGCTTAGAGGGGCTATGCACGCTATCGCCCTCGTGGCTATGGGGCTTAAGTCCAACTAACTGCAGGATGTCGAGTGATGAAGTGAAAAAATGCATCACACTTTTCTGATTACATATTAGCGAGCACAGCATTTTTCAGGAAGCTAAGTGTACCCTAGTTTTTATCACCGTCTACAATCTTCTGCTTTCCATACAACTACGTATTTAATATCTCTGTTTGTGAAAATGAAAGGGAATAGATCTAAAATTAATTTAGTGTTGCCTTGCGTATCCTTAACAGCGTATTTTATTTATCTATTCAAAACAAAGAAAACACAGATCTTTGTTTCAAAATAGTATGGCTCTCGCAATGGTTTTTAAATAACTTCGAACAACGCAAGGTACTTAAATGGTGCCATAGCACTTACCTTTTCTTGCCATGTTAAGAGTATAGCTAAATACATCACCTTAAAATTGACACCCGTTACCCTGTAATGGAGCGTCTTAAACTGGAAATTTCTTAATGTATTTGCAAGGATATCTCCTCGACTTGCCTTGACAAAAAACATAATTTGTTATCATCAACAAATTTATTGCCTACAAATTATCCCACTTTGTACAGGCCAGGACAATGGACTTCTTCAAAAAAATAAATGGCCTGTACAAAACTGACACACATCCTGCTGAAACAGTAAATTGTTTGTGTCTTTCAATTTTAAATGAGGATAAACTCCCTAATATATAATTATAAAAATAATATTTGAGCCACTGGCGGCCAGACGGATTAGTTATTCAAGTCGAATAACTGTTCATACCAGTCTTGTATGAACAGAATGACTATCTAGCGTCAACAAGGTTAAAAATAAATAAGTAAACTTTTAAAAATTGATTAAAATGGGCAGAAGTATGTCCAGATTTGTAGAAACAATAGTCCCTATCAATCCCTAACCATAACCCTGCACCATAAGAATTGTAAGTGTATTTTCCATAATTGAAGGAACTACTACACTGATGACAGGGACATATGAAGCATCTAAAAAGCGGGGTTGGCAGGTCAAAAAAGGGGCACATGGCCACTCCCATAAACCTCCTCCAATTTGTTTGTAAGATCTTCCACTTGTCTGATTTTTGTCAAGTATCAGATATGATGACTATCTCACTGAGATGCTCGGAGTTTTTGAAGTGGCCCCCTAAATGAATGTAAATCACACTGCTTATATTCCGTGCATGAATAGCACCTATCATTCCTGTGTCCATTATGATTTCCTGTTTATTCTTTCAATACAGATGACCGACCGAGTGTTATTCAAAAGGGGCATTGTGGGGGTTGGAAAGGGCACTTCTGCATAGTTTGCCAAAAAGTGAGGGCCATGGCCCCTCTACCCCCCTGCTGCTACGTCCGTGACAGGGGGAAAGGGGATTAAAGGTGCTGGCTTCGGAATATTGTGGAACTAAGAATGTTAAGCAAAGTGTACATAAGATGCAATAAAAACCGTTAAAAAGAGGAATGTTTTAGGTCATGTTTTACTAAAATGACTAAAGTGCAATCACTCAACACAAGAAACAAAAATCTGTTTGTATGTCCACTCAAGGTCAATTTAGAATATGATCGGTAATCGATAATATATGGTAATGAACTCCTACTAGAAGTCTGAAACCAATATTAAGAAAATAACTAAGAAAATAGATATTTCAAAAATTTTCTTTTAAGAAAATTCTATATTGTTTAACTTAGGTATATTAACTCTGATTTCAATTGACAGTTGTGTGCGTTATATTTTTGCTTTACAAATCTACATGGTTTTTATCTTTCTTTTAAGCGTTCCCTAATTTTCTCTTTTGATATACACTATTAAAGATTTTGTAGAATCATTTTCATTTTACTTAATAGCAGGTCACGCATTGACAAGAGTATTTGTGTACAAAATTCTTATTCGTACATTTACTGAATCGTTTTATCTTGTACAAATATTCGATGATAAGCAAATACATTACTGATCAGTTTAGTACACATATAGACTTTAAAACAGTTAACTTCCTGAACAGTGTTGATGTCATATTTCCGAAAAATGTTGTGTGACACCTGCATTGCTGGTTACGGTTTGTAAATATGAGTTAGAACCATGTTACTAAATAACTTTGGGCACTTAAAAAGGGCAAGGCTCAAGATACAACGCTTCGACTTGCAAAGTCTATGTAAAGCTAAAAATTATTGAAAATTTCAAGTTACTATATACAAACGTCTGACTTTTCTTAAAGAAACTGGCGTAAACTTGGGGCCTGTATTATCAAATAAAGTCATATGAAGGATTTAAGGGCTTCTTTTCCTAGTAGTATCTCCAGCCTAGTTCCATAAGAAAAATTGGACTTTTGTTTAAATATCGTTTCATATAAGACAAGATTTTAAATACTGTCATCTGGTCACCTTGCCCAGCAGGTGACTTTCCTTACTGTCAGAACATTTAAATGCTCTTAGGGAGTGATCCTGTCATCTATTGTAATCTTATCACTCAAACAAGAAATTCAAACAATTTTAAAAGATTTGGGTTTACTTTGCAATCACGCAGTTTCCATTTAAGACCATCAAAATCAATCATTTCTAGTTTATGACGTTCATTTATTTTCCGATTATACCCATGATATTCTGAGTTCCCATATACTTTTGAATATACCATCCTTTCCACAAATGCAGCAATTCCCACAAACTCTGCTACAGAAATAGATACACCTTGGCTTCTTGTCGCGTTTTTTGCAGCAGATTTCCTCTTACTGTTATTCTGGGGGTTATGGTTGGATTTGGTGTGTTCATCATCGTTTTGCTCTTCCGAGGTTATTTCAATGATTGGCGTTGAACTATCTCTCTGAACAAGCTGACACATAGCTGCTATGCAGTCACAAGCATCCGGTTGTAGGTATAAATCTGATAGACATTCCTTTAACTCTTTAACAGATATTACACCATCTTTGTTGCGATCATGTTTCACAAAAGTCTGCTTGTACAATAACCTTCTTCTTGAACAAACAACACAATATTTCGTCAAGTACTCCAGAACTGGCATAGAAGATAAATGACAAACATCCATTGGTAGCTCAAAGCGACAACTTTCCCTAGATAAAGCAAGTGGTCCTGTTAACCAAGGCTTTGGTGCCGAAGTTGACTCCATACTACTTCTATAAAAATTTAGTCAAAGGACGACAATTTCTGGCTCAAGGAATTAAAAACAAAAATCTTCAGACTTTTGTAGAATGGCACTTATGTTTTATTGTCAGAGTTAACAATTAACATTTCTTCTTCATTTTCAAAACATCAAACTGTGGTAACACACCAGTCCTGCCACACAATTAAAATGTGACCAAATTGTGATTAATTGAAAACTTAAAAACTCAAATTGTTAGCGTGTCACGTTACTATAACCAAAAAGTTTTAACATCACATCACAGAAGTGTTTAATACTGTTGTCCCCTTGACAACGTTTTATCTTAAGCCTTATGCAAAATATCGCAAATTGACAAAGGAATAGAATCCCTCATTCCAAGGCGCTTTGTTCGTGAAACTGTAATATGAAGTTTCTGAAATGAATTTCAACCTGACCTTATTCTGTTGTATTGAAGTTAGGACAATTGATTTATTTCTTGGATAAGAAAGAACAGGGGAATTCAATACCTTGTCAAACCTTGTCTAGTTGTTGGGGCATCAACACACAGAAGAACAGAGCTGTTTTAATATTGTTTCTGTTCACCGAAACGTAAAGAGTTAACAAAATAACCACTTAGTTAAATGAGGCAGAGAACAAAAAAGTGTCACGATTTATGGTAACCAAGTGACTATTGTGGTCTGACTTCGGGGGAAAGTGTTTCCGGCCATCCCCCGTCCTTTATTTTTCTCTCCACCCATCTTGCTTTGGGAAAAGAACCAAGACAAAAGAAATCAAAATAATAACTGGTGATTGATTTAAGGCAACGCAGGGATGGTACCAAATAAACAATTGAACAGTTTGGAATAGCGCTATTTTTTAACTGTTGCCGAACAAAATTTGTTTATTTATCCGAGAGGAAAAAATAAAAAATAGGCAAGGAGATGCATTCCAGAAAATCTGCGTCCCTGGCACAGTGAAGTGGAGCAAGACAAGTTCCTTGTTAATTTTTGAAGGGGCAAGGTTGAAGTTGTGTTGTGTTATAATACTGAAAATCATTGAATTTATTAAGGTTATAATGCTGTATGTGATCTGTCCTTAAAGTAAGTAACCGATCTCAAGCTTTTGTTTTAAAGCCTGAGGTCAAAGCCTGATGAGAGTCTTGATCAGGAACTGTCCGTGCAATAAATAGGTAGGAATTTTCCCCACGTTTTGTCGGAAAAGACCTGAACCATTGTCATGAAGTAAAATTTGAATAAATAGAAATTTTCTCCAAACTTTCCAATGCAGTTGATGCATTGGCAAGAAATAATTCTCTAGATGACAGGTATAGGTTAAGCTCTACGTCTCTCCTTGATGTTCAGTGGTAGATTATGACGTTAAATGTTAGATCATTTCTAAAACCATGAAATTATTTGAAGTTGAACGAAGTAAGAACAAATATCTATTTTATCTCACTTATTTAACCAGACCTTATTCGTCATTTTCGTAAGTACCAGGACAACGCCGAGTATTTTTGGCTTGTCATTGAATATTTCTGATAATTAACCCACTAGCAATATTGTGTCGTATGAACCCCAGGGTTATATGCTCCGAGACATACATGAAAGGTTAATTTGACTTACTAAGTTAACAACAAGAATTGGACTCGAAATACCCTTGTTTAATATATCCAAGTTCATAGCATAGCTGTCAAGTCTTGAATGTTCCAGATCAATTGTGTTTAATTGAAAAAACCCTTAAGAATTAGCACCTTGAGGCAGTGAGAGATCAGCTGGAAGGAAACGTAATGGCCGACATCACAAAGGGATATTGGCATCTTCGATGAAAAGGAAATAAGAAGAGTCCACGCATCACCCAGAGTCACCTGGAGTGACAACCAGCAAACTCAATTTGTGAATGATTGTGGTCTTGAAAGGATAAAGGCCAGGTCATATTGATATCTTTCCAGCAAAAGAATTGTTGGAAAATATGTGTAATGTAAAACTTGTTTGGGATGGAGTTGTATGGCTTATTTATGAGACCGATCATTTGCCAAATTTTTGTGCCAGTTTTCTCCATTTTTGCTCGGTCTTGTATGCGTCGTATGAATTCTTTTTACGAACAGATAAGGAAAATCAGGATTAAATTTTCTCCACATTTTGTTTGTGGTGAAAGTAATGGGTGCAATGGCAAAAATGAAAATGGCTACGACTAGATATGTAATTATATATATATATATATATATATATATATATATATATATGCCAATAGCAGAATTAGCTTTTATCAGCGGGTAAAATTTTGTACAGTTATGTTGTTTTGGCTTTAAACCAATTACATTGTTACCTACGACTTTTTCCACACTTGATGTATTGGAATAAGATGCATTGTTCACTGAGAAAAACGAAAACGGACTTCTAAATCTGGTTTTACGTGTATTCTATTAAGAGCTTAAAAAAATTTACGGTCCATATTCCTCTCACAAATCTCATACAAACCTATAATTTTTGGTTCACTTGCNATATATATATATATATTATATATATATATGCCAATAGCAGAATTAGCTTTTATCAGCGGGTAAAATTTTGTACAGTTATGTTGTTTTGGCTTTAAACCAATTACATTGTTACCTACGACTTTTTCCACACTTGATGTATTGGAATAAGATGCATTGTTCACTGAGAAAAACGAAAACGGACTTCTAAATCTGGTTTTACGTGTATTCTATTAAGAGCTTAAAAAAATTTACGGTCCATATTCCTCTCACAAATCTCATACAAACCTATAATTTTTGGTTCACTTGCAAACATCCACCATCAGTTTCTGCATGGGTAGCATTTGGTTCAGTACAGCATGTTCACTGCTGGAGACTTCCGTGTGTGTTTATGTTGTAAGGTATCAGTTAAATATATGTTGTAGGTCAGGTAGCTTTAGAACATTCAATAGGTCTGCATAATTTAGATCAAATACGTCAGTAAATTGAGGTAGTATATGTAGGTAAAGTAGATAGAGGTAATTGAGGAGGTTCAATATCTTTGCTAGCCCATGTAAATAATTGGCACTTTATGTGGACAATGTCAAGTAAATTTGGTACGTCATGTAGTTTGGATAAGTTAGGTGAGTTGTATAGGCTGGAGAGGTTAAGTAGTTTAGTTAGGCTCAATATATATTTTTAAGTAAGGTGTATTATGAAGGTAAAAGTAGGTAAGATAGTTTAGATGCCTGAGATAGCCTATGTATGAAAAGTAAATATGTTTTATAGGGAGGGTTTGTGTGCAAGGAAAGCTACGTACCATGGTTTAGGTAAGATAAATTAAGTAGATTAATGAGTTTGGTAAAGTTAGGCTAATTAGATCATTAGGTGGTAATTAGATAATTTTTTGAAATAAAAAATAATAATTTTAAACGATCTGTCATTATAGTAATAACAAGTACATTATTCTACTAAGGGCAGACTATAAATTATTAATAATTACAAATACAAATTGCGTCTGTTCAGTAGACCTGTGATGAAAAGAGTTCGAGTGCGTTAAAAGTAATTAAGTTATCAAAGGTAAGGTAAGATATTAACTGTAGACCTGCACTCGTTACTCGCAATATTCGAGTACTCATGAGTTTGGAAATAATTTGACATGCTTAAGACTATGTTTTTATCGTTATACGGTATCGGATTTTCTAATTTTCCGCTTAATTTTCACGTTCTTCTTGTTTTGTTTTGGTCTTCCATAAATGCCAAAGGACAATTTGAAAATCAATCGCGTGATGGATTTTAAGACCTCTTGCTTAGTTTTTTCTGTCAGATATTCTTACCGTCTCTGGAGATTTGGAAAAGGCATCTGATGGTTTCGGGGCTTTTTTCATCACGTGCTTTACACTATCTTGATATCATATATTGTGTATAAGGCCTTTTTAATAATTTCTGTCAAGTCACTGACAGCACAGGGTTTGTATAAATCGAGATGTATAAGCGTTGCAACGAAAAAAACCACTAAAAACTGCAAATAACCCAGGCAAAGGCATAAAAGGCAAGGTGTGGAATATTTTGGGGTTGGAAAAGATTCAAATATCCGGAACAAGTTGGCTAGCTAAGATCCCTCTTCGTAGCGTGTTTTAGTGCGATCCTAAAATTGGTGTGAAGTTTGTAGTCGCAACTACATGCTACGTTAATACTGCTGTTCCTCCGAGGATGTAGAGCAGGGTGGACACGACTTAGTTGTGACAAATAGGGCACCGCCGCGGGTGACCAGTGCGATACTAAAACCAGTCTTTGGCATCCTTACTTAAGGAAAGTTACAAGCCAGTCTAGTCCATCTGCAAAGCCGTAAAATCTCCTGAGAGAAGAAAAACGTTGTCTCTAAAACCTAGCAGATAGAGCTCGTGAGCGTCAGCAGCACTAAAATCGTCTGAGCGAAGAAACCTCAACAGAAAATTAACTTCCTTCAGATCTGGAAGGTTGGAGATCTAAGAAAAGCACTTTGATTACACAAAGCTTCTTCTTCTTCTTCTTCTTCTGAGTTCCTTATCCTTTCAGGACGTTGGAGATCATGGTCTTCCATTTATTTCTCTCTTTTGTCAGTGCTAAAATTTCACAGTCACTCCTCTTGAATTGGAGATCCTTGTTCAAGCTGGTAATGAATTTCAGTCTCTGTCTTCCTCTACTTTTCTTTCCTTCAATCTTCCCTGTTAACACCAAGTTTTCCATTCCTTCACATGTCATTGCATGACCCAGAAACTGCAGTTGTCTTTTTCTAATTACCTTCATCAACTTTCTTTTCATTCCTGCTCTCTCTAATACCACTTCATTGCTCACTTTGTCAGTCCATGATATTCTAAGAATTCTTCTCAGGAACCACATTTCCACTGCTTCTATTCGTTTCTTCATGCTTTCATTGATGGTCCAAGCATCACACCCATAAAGCAAAACAGACCACACATAACATTCTAGGACTCGAATCTTAGTTTTTACTTGCAGCTGCCTGTTCTTGAAAACTAAACTCATTTTACTAAAAGCATCCTTCGCCAAAGTGATTCGTTTCTTTATTTCGTTCACACATCTTCCATCTGATGTTATCAAACTACCAAGATAAGTAAACTTTTTAACATTCTTTACAAATTCTCCATTGATAGTTAAAGTACACTTTGGGGATACACTTTTCTTTGATATCACCATACATTCTGTTTTCTTGATGTTAATCTGGAGTCCTTTCTTTTCACTTTCTAACACTACTTTATTTAAGATGTTCTGCAAATCCACTTCACTTTCAGCTATCAATACAGTGTCATCAGCATATCTTAAGTTATTTATGTTTACACCTCCGATTTTCACTCCAGGCATGTTCTTGATACCTCTTAAGATGATTTCACTATACAGATTGAACAGATCCGGTGATAGAACACATCCTTGTCTTACTCCTCGTTTGATTGAAGACCACTTGCTCATTTCTCCATCAACCCTGATAGCTGCCATCTGTTCCCAGTATAAGTTCTGAATTAATTGCAAATCTTTTCCATCAATTTCTAAGTCCTTCAACATTTTAAACAATTCATGGTGCCTCACTTTATCAAATGCTTTGCTGTAATCAATAAAGCACAAATACAAATCCTTCTGGACTTCCACTGCTCTTTCAGCCATCATTCTTATGATAAAAATAGCATTTCTGGTACTTTTTCCCTCTATATATGCATTTTGCTCTTGTGAGATCTCGTGCCTTATTTTGATCTTCATTCTGTTCAACAGAATTTTCAGGATCAGTTTCATCGTGTGGCTCATTAGGCTGATGGTCCGGTGTAGTTCGCATTCAGTTGCACCAGGTCGTTTTGGCAAAGCTATAAACACTGATTTGCTGAGGTCAGCTTAACTACTCAAAATAACCCACAACACTTTAGAGAAGCGATGGTTCCTAACCTGGAAAGGGAAGGAGGCATGACCCGCTTGAGTGAAAGCCGAGAAGCTCAAGCGCTGATTTCAACACTTGTCAAATCAAGGACAAAATTTTCAATCGGCAACTGGAATGCGAAAACCATGAATGACCCTGAGAAAGCTGTCCAGGTTGCCAGGGAGATGCAGAAAGCTCCTTTTGATATACCAAGCCTCAGTAAGAGCAGAATGACTATTTCTGGTAAGACCAACCTCGCTACTATGTTCTCTCCATTCAGGTAAAAATGATAATGCTCACTTGCTGCAAGTCGGCATCATGATGTCAAGAAGTGGAGCTGTATCACTTATTGACTGGACGCCAGTCAGTGAGGGGATCATAAAAGCAAGATTTTATTCCAGTCATTTCAAGCTGCCCGTCATTCATGCATTCTCACCCACCAACAAAGCTAACGAAATCGACAAGGCTAACTTCTATGAAGCGCTTACTGAGAAGATGGACCAAACGATATTCTAGTCGTAACAGGTGATTTCAATGGCAAGGTTGGCAGCGATCTAGAGCTAAATAATGAAGTGGTGGGAAGGCATGGTATAGGAGAGCGGCATGAGAATGGTGAGAGGCTCGGCAATTTCTGCTCCCTGAATGAGGTAGTCATCACAGAAACATTCTTTCCACACAAGATGATCAATAACCTGACATGGATGTCGCCAAACGGCAACTCAAGGGATCAGATCGATAACACGATCATTAGAACAAAGTTCAGATTGTCGGTCCTAGATACCAGAGTTTACAGATGTGCATACATAGGTAGCGACCATGACCTAGCGAAAACCACTATCAACTGAAACTGGAGATGACACCAAAGATTGAGCAGCACTGGACAAGGTATGACATCGAGAAGCTAAAGAGAGAGAATATCAAGAAAACCTTTTACTTGAAACTATGCTACGTATATCAAGCACTTGAAATAGAAGCACCAGAACCACATGAAGACAAAAATACTATCGAGGCTTTGAATGCCAGAACAGAAAAAGCACACAATGACACTACTAAAGAGGTGCTAGGGCACAACAAGAAGAAATCCAACCTGTGGATCAGTCAGAGAGCCTAACAACTGGTTGAACAGAGGAACGAGATACACCTTAAGGTCGATGGAAGCAGGTCAGGAAGGCTGAGGAAAGGGTACATGAACGAATACAGAAAAAAGGACAAAGAGGTGAAGAGAAAGATTAAAAGAGACAAGAGACAGTGACTGGAGAACATCACACAAAAAGAAGCAGGAAGGTTTCCTAGTATAAGAAAGACATTGTACGGTCTCACCAGAGTACTAAGCATTGGAAGACCACAGCAAAGTGGAACAATGAAAAATAAGAAAGGAGGCATTATGACCAACAGTGAAGACAAGAACGAAAAATGGAAAAGCGCTGAGCCAAGAAACCCTGTAAACCAGAAAAACACAGTGCAGCATGAAATTATTGTTATCAAAACAGACCTCCCACATTCACAAATATCTGGGAAGCGATAAGAAAAATGACGAATGATAAAGCGGCTGGGAAAGACTCCATACAGGCAGAACTACTGAAGGCTAACATTGACTTTTCAGCAAAAAAGGTAAGTCTTAGACAAGCTCTGGAACAAGAGAAGACACCAAGAGAGTGGAGAAGAGGCCTTATAGCCAAGGCTTATGGTCAAACTGTTATGAAATGTAGAGATGTTGGCCAGAATCAAAACAAACCATTCGACGAACCATTAAGTAAACAAAACAAACCCATCTCTTGGCTCTATTGATACTCTGAGCCAAGGATCAAAGGATTAAGTATAATTAGTTTTTACATTGTTTTTGCTTTTGTGTAAACAATCTACAAAGTGACTCTTTTGTACTGTTGTGGGAGAATTACGTTTTGAGTTTCTTGTTTTGCAATTTAAGAGAACAAGTTTTCAAGTTTTCTACTCTCGAATTTTTTTCTTTACTGCTTATTTTTCTACGGAATCTTCGTAAGACACGACACAAACTTTAAACAATAGGAGATCAGAAGAGCTGCAAGAACTGAAGAAGCATTGCTGTACTTTCCGCCGTGAAGAAATCCTGGGGTGGAATCTTGTAAACAGTTACAAGAGTGGGGTAGACAAAAGACTAAGAAAGGAACAGGGTGGCTATTGGACTGGGAGAGACACTACTGAACAAATATTCATACTGGTCAATATCATTAAGATCTAGTATGAACTAATAGAGCAATGAACAAATTAAATATTGTTATGTTAAGTATTGATAAAACTAAATTAACCTTGTGAAAACTCAATATACAGATTGTTTTGTATTCTTTACTTAATAGAAACACTACTAATTATTGTTGAAGATAAATTTCTTTCAGAGTTTATCAATTTTGAAGGAAGTATGCACGAGGTGGAACTCTTCTTCTGCAACTCTCCACATTCTTCAGGTGTTGCCTGCTATCATGGCAACTTTTTCGCAACACAGAGAACGAACATCTTCTTTCTGACCATAACCAATCACAGCATCTACATCACCTTTATGAACTGTTAGAGTTTTTGAAGGTGGCTATCAAAACCATTTTATCCCAACAAATGCCTACTGTAAATCTCATCTTACTTCCCTCTGTACAAAATTATAAACTTCACCTGTGCTGAGATGCTTGGTGACCTCACAGTCATTTCCGAAACTTCGAAAGCTATCAAGGTTGATTGGTATTGATCGAATAGATACTGCATCAAACGAAGATCAAGACCTTTAAGTCAGTGTCACGGCCCTGGTTCCTAGGTTCAAAGAGCTTGATTGGTTAAATGAATTTATGATAGAATACAATCAGTTGATTTAATCAGTCTAAAGTCTCTGAGGGTGGCCTGTTTTTTCAATGAACCAATGTGGAGTTCCCAGATGTAAAAGTAAAAATGGAAGGTCAGGCTTCGTTAGATCCATCTACACACCCAATAACTGATGGTTTACCTCATTTTCATGATTTATCTGCTGGAAAAGGAGGTTTATTGGATTTAGTCTCAACTTATAATGACGTTACAAAAAAGAACTAAAAAGTCACAATGGAATGAATGAAGATAAAGTTCTCAGATATAAAAATTAAGAAAAAAATCTATGTAGACAATTCATTAATGTAATGAAATAATAGTAAAGTGACTTTCTTATCTGTGTCATACACCAATGAGCTACCTCCATGTAACGTCTACATCTGACCCCTTTAAACGTGTATTTTCCAAATCAGGGAATCTATTGAGTTAGAAAAGGTGAGATCTGGACCCAGCAAATGCAAATATACTCATACTTTTACACCACATTTTAATATTTAACAAGCTGCTTTCATGAAAGCTTTAGTTAGGCTACACCTGTTGAAGATATTATGCAAGATGTAGACGGCACATGAAGGTACGTTTTTGTGTCAGATTGTCAACGAGCCAAAGATGTGGACACTAGAAAGTACATAGAATCACTGTGTTACGTTAACATGGCTAAGACAGTATGTAGCTTTTATATGCCATATTTAGGAACATTATTTCTCTTTATTTTTGATTAAGATGGCTGGGAAGGCCCTTCTTAAGTTACTTTTGTAGCTATTCATATATAAAAACAGTCGTCAATAGCAAATTTTGAGAGTACTATTTTAGAATTTTAGACTTTTTATACATATAGCATAGAAATACGCGCGTCCAGAGGAGCCGAAACTTTCAAGATTCGACGAGGGAAGAAAAAGCAGAAAGGGCACCTTCAGATGTCAAAACTTGCTTTGAAATTAAGCTGGGTCTCTGAATGTATTACCAGTTATAGCTTCCATCACGTACACACTTTTTGAAGTGTAAGGTGTAATCGTTGTTTAAAAATGGAGCTGAAAATTTCTCAGAACATTTTGTGAGAGGACGACAAAAAATTTACTTCCAATCTCCAATAGGCGCAAAATACTTCGATATCACGCAAAAAAGAACAATTTTATATCGTTTAGACGATCACGGATGCATAAAACTTTTATTGCCGTCGTGGGAGGTGGTAAAAGGTAATGCTGGCTGATAGGACTCTGGTGAAGCTGGTGGGCCAATTCCCCATCAGTGGATAAAACGGATTACAGAAACGCAAACAATCAACAACACTACCGGCAACCGTCGTCGAGGAGCTCCTCCGAGAGGAAATATGATGTCAGCTAGTGAAAGCCTTTGGAAATCTAGAAGATGGAATCTCCTTTCGACAAGGAAGCCAATCAGATTCGGAACATGGAATGTGCGAACTATGTACGAAGGAGGAAAGAGTGTGAATGTAGCAAAGGAGATGAGGAGCTATAAATTGCAAGGGCTAGGTCTATGTG
>RDPX01000007.1:4348453-4362738 GCA_003991215.1 Morbakka virulenta | reverse complement strand
TGAAGCTGGTGGGCCAATTCCCCATCAGTGGATAAAACGGATTACAGAAACGCAAACAATCAACAACACTACCGGCAACCGTCGTCGAGGAGCTCCTCCGAGAGGAAATATGATGTCAGCTAGTGAAAGCCTTTGGAAATCTAGAAGATGGAATCTCCTTTCGACAAGGAAGCCAATCAGATTCGGAACATGGAATGTGCGAACTATGTACGAAGGAGGAAAGAGTGTGAATGTAGCAAAGGAGATGAGGAGCTATAAATTGCAAGTGCTAGGTCTATGTGAGACCAGGTGAACAAACTCTGGGGAAACCAGACTGAGCACAGGGGAGACCTTGCTCTATGCAGGTCATGAAGAAGAAAATGCACCACACACGGAGAATTAGGTGGATTGCAATTGTTTGTTATTGTAATTTCTCTATTGATCGAGATGGTTAACCATTCAACTGCATTACCACCATTACTGCGGCCAATTTCAACAGAAGGAAGGTCGTTACGTTCAATAGTGGCAATACTATGCTTAGTGTGTTTGATTGAACCAATGAAAGAAAAGTCATATATCTTGGTTATATCATCATTGGTGGCATGTGTCTCTTGTAGTAGAATAATGGAAATTGAATTGTTCATGGAGATTTTTTGAATGACTTCACATTTTGGTCGTGTAAGGCCTTCTACATTTAATTGAAGGATAGCTGGACCAGATGGTTCATGTGGCTTTGACGTGCCGTTAGATTGTCTAGTTTGTCTCTGTTGTTCAGGTATTGGCATCAGTTTCCCAAAGATAGATTGGTACTTGCAGGCTGGACCACGAGGAGGTTGCCAATATCCAGCCCGTGTTACTCTTACTAGGAAGAAAAAGTAGTAGCAGTAATTGTAAACAATGGGCTTTAGATTTGGTTTTAGAATGTTAAAAATGTAGAGCTCTACTTTTATTTCGACTTTTAAGGCAATAAATGGGTGTTTGATTGAAGTCATTTGGAATAAATTTTCTTTCTGCTGTATTATGGTAAGCAAATTTTGACATTTCAGAGCGAGATAGAGCATTGGATAGAGAACATCAGCATACTGAAATTTGAAAAAAGACCCGTACTACTACTCATACTACTACTCGTATATTTAATTGAATAATTCTTGCATTTCTTTATTGGCAACCGATACCTTTCCTAATTTGCTTGTCTACATCTTTATTTTGGTTCCTAGATGGCTCAATTTGTTTTTTGTTTTGTAGAGGACATCGATCAGTTGAAAACTTTTCAATAGGGGAATGATTCTGTACCTTGTGCATAATGGAACCAAGATGTTGCTTTTTATTACTGTGGCTTTATTGTTTATGAAAATGCATTGTTATTGCAGTTTTCTAACAAAATTTCTTCGACTTCGTCTTCTTCGTCGTCGTAGGGTTTGTTTTGATTAATCAGGCCCGTCCCCCCTATCATCAATCCTCATTATTTTTCACTTTCCGCGTCAAGATCAGTAGTCGGATTCGGCTCCCACAGGTCCCCTTGTCTTTTACTTCCTACTCTGGTCTTCCATTAGAATATACTCTTGATATCAAGCCATCAATCCTAATCATTGTTTGCGCCATATCAAAGACTTCAGTCCTCACAATGGACAATACCCTCCACTTTAAATACCACCAGATTAAATTGCATTTGTAAATACTTAAAAGCTTAAATGGAAAAAAGAATATGTAGCTATTTTCCCATGTATCCAAGATCTCTAGGCTGTCACTGTGCTCTTTCGTCTCCTAACATGGTCACAGTGAAATTGATGGATCATTTTTTGTTAATCTCGAACATGTGGTCTGGGCTGCTTTTGAAAATACGCTATTGAAATCGGAGATCCAAGTGATAAAATCACAAAGAAAAAAGAAGTGCAATTTTTACGGAAATAACTTTTACAGTTCTTTAAGAAAATTAATTATACATTTTTAATTAAAAAACATAAAACCTAAGGAAGCTACCGCTAATTGTAATTCTTTTTGTTCATATAATATAATTAGGGAAATATCTAATTCTTTAAAAATAATGTTTGTTCAAAATAAATATGCATAAATTTAGAGATAATCATATTAATCTGGTAATTATCTGAGTTTTACTTACCATTATTTTGTTGAATACCTCCGTAAAACCATTCGATAATTCTTACTTAATCTTGTTAGATTGGCATCCTTTAATAAAAGGATCTATTATTTTGTTGGAAAACACAACTGTTTTTCAACGATATAAAACTTGGCATCATTTTACCTGGAAGGAACAAAGTGATATTTTACTTGGGTGCATTACAATATTAATTTATGCTGTAGTTATTAAAATCGCAGCTGATAAAATTCTTAGATTGCAAAATACCTAATTTTTTGAATCCCATTTACATGAGGTGAAACATAAAAATAACACCTATTTATGGAAGCTAATAGTTGCAATACACCTCTTATATTTTGCATTTTATCCTTTGTATAATGGTTTTCTGTATATACTGAGCACTTTTTGTCATAAACAACTAATAACACAAAATAATAGATGTACAGATACGTATGATCAGCGGTCGGGTCTTGAGTGCCTTTGTACCTTTTAAGTTTGTACACCTACCCACAATGCAATGAACATTTCTTTTTAGCTTCTCTCGTTTGAGTTGATGGACCATCAAATTTATTTCTTTTTAGCTTTTAATACAATAGTTTGTTCATGAATTTTCAGTTGGGGTTGGGTCGGGATGAATTATAGTTTTTGGTAGCCATATAACAGTAGGTAGGAGTCTGTCACTGTAGGATCTGCATCAGGACCCAGTGCCGCTTGGCAATAGTTCACTTATGAGTGGGAAACGCATTTTCTTCTTGGAATCTTTTTTCGGAAGGTTTCTTTTTATCTCGGCTAAAACAGCTTGTTTATTTTCCCTTTTATCTATCATACTTTCACTGTTAATTAAGATTCACTCATATATTCTTACACTGACGCAGGTTTCCCTTCTTTGGTAACTTCACTAAATACCCTTCTTTTCAGTCTTGAGGTACTTCCTCTTCTTCCCACATGTGTTCAAACAGCGGCTGCAGCATGTCTACTGAAGTGTCTACATCGGCCTTCAGTACTTCAGCTGGAATTCCATCTGGTCCTGCTGATTTGTCATTTTTCAGTGACATGATGGCCTTCTTGATTTCGTCCCTGGTGGGGCTGGGTAGTGCCATTTGCAACATTTCTTCCTCTGGAGCGATATTTGGTCTCTCTTCGGGTGCTGGTCTGTTCAGCAGTTCACTGAAGTGTTCTTTCCATCGGTCTGTCTGTCCTTCCAATGTTGTTATAATGACACCATTCTTGTCCTTTGTTGGCTTCTCTGGGGCCCTCCTATTTCCTGCTAGGATTCTGGTGATGTCATATAACTCCTTTATATTTCTATGTCCTGCTGCTGTCTCTGCTCTGGTTGCCAAGTCGTCAACAAGAGCCCTCTTGTTCTGCCTAACACTCTGTTTCACTTCTTGGTGCTTTTGTCAATATTCTTCTTCAAGCCTCGCCTTTGTTGCTCTTGTCCGGGCACTATTTAGTGAGTTCTTCACCTTCTTCCGCTCATCCATCTTATCTAAAGTGACCTGTGATATCCACGGTTTGCGTTGCTTCTTTCTTCTACCCAGTTCGTCTTCGCATGTTGCCTTCCAGTTCTCCTTGACCCTGCTCCAGTATCCTTCTATACTTTCCTCTTCTGTCACCACTTCCTGCAGAACCTCAAATCTTTTTCTCAAAGTAACCCGATATTGTTGCACATGCTTCTGCTCCTTTAATTTCTCTGTGTTGAATTTCACCCTTGTGAATAAGCTAGTGCACCTTTTAAGCTTCAGTTGTAGCTTTCCTTCCACTAGGTGATGATTTAAAGCTGCATGTGCTCCTCTCTTACTGCGAACGTCAAGGAGAGATCTTCTGAATTTTTTGCTCGCACAGATGTGGTCAGTCTGGTTTTCAGTATTTCCGTCCGATGATACCCATGTTATCTTGTGGACATCCTTGTGAGGGAAGACTGATCCACCGATGACTATGTTGTTTTCAGTGCATACGTCTGTAAACATCTGGCCGCTCTCATTCATGGTACCCAGTCGTTGTCTCCCCATGACTGCTGTGTAGCCGTGGTTGTCCTGTCCATTCTTTGCGTTGAAATCTCCCATAAGGATAACCATCTCTCTCTCTCTCATGGACACCATTTACCACTGTCTGAAGCCTGTCATAAAATTCTTCCTTGACATCTATATCTGCATTATTTGTTAGGGCATAACACATGATTTTAAGTGTTATTCTCTTGTTTGATGTCCTGAATTTAGCAGCTAGCATCCTTGAGTTGATTCGCTCCCACCCTAAAATGGCTTGTGCTGCTTCCCTTGACAACATGATTCTGACTCCCTCCGTGTGTGGTGCATTTTCTTCTTCATGACCTGCATAGAGCAAGGTCTCCCCTGTGCTCAGTCTGGTTTCCCCAGAGTTTGTTCACCTGGTCTCACATAGACCTAGCACTTGCAATTTATAGCTCCTCATCTCTTTTGCTACATTTACACTCTTTCCTCCTTCGTACATAGTTCGCACATTCCATGTTCCAAATCTGATTGGCCTCCTTGTCGAAAGGAGATTCCATCTTTTAGATTTCCAAAGGCTTTCACTAGCTGACATCATATTTTCTCTCGGAGGAGCTCCTCGACGACGGTTGCCGGTAGTGTTGTTGATTGTTTGCGTTTCTGTAATCCGTTTTATCCACTGATGGGGAATTGGCCCACCAGCTTCAACAGAGTCCTGTTAGCCAGCATTACCTTTTTCCACCTCCCACGACTGGGACGTAGGGTTGGACTTTGGGAGGCACAGCTAACAGTTACAGACCATTAAGTCCGTTTTGTTTTCCCTCTAAGCTTTACGAAAAGGTTACTTTACAATCGCATCCAACCAATCGCTGAAACGATCTTACCGAAGGAACAAGCAATTTTCCGACCAGGTCGATCTTCCCAGGATCAAGTTGTCTTACTTACAGAGGATATTGAATGTGCTTTTGACAAGAAACGTAAGACAGGAGTTGTATTTGTTAGCCTTTCTGCCGCCTATGACATTGTGTGGCACCGTGGGCTTACACTGAAGTTGTTGAGCATGATGCCGAACAAGGAAGTGGTTCGTGTCATTTTGACCATGATAAAACAGCGGCGCTTTCATGTACATGTGGGTGCAAAGAAATCACACTGCCGAACCCTATCTAATGGTGTACCAAATGGTTCAGTCATTACTCTATTTCTTTTCAGCCTGTACACACACAATATACCACCAACGTTCAGTAAAAATACATCTTTGTTGACGATTTAGCCCTGAGGACTTGTGATAAGAAGTTTGATGTAATTGAAAGAAAATTTTCAAGGGGTTTTGGTAATCATCAACACATACTTCAAAAACTGGAGACTCAAACTGAATATCACCAAAACTGTTTCCAGCGTGTTTCATCTTGCTAATCGAAGAGCCGATTATGAACTCAATGTCTCAATATCTGGTATGAGGTTACCTTTTGAGAAAACGTCCAAGTACCTTGGTGTCACACTAGACCATACTCTCATACAAACATCATTTGACGGAAGTTTCCTCTAAGGTTACCAAGCGATGTAACTTACTAAAGCGTGTTGCTGCCAATCAGTAGGGTGCTGATTTCTCGACTTTGAAATCATCTACTTTGGCCTTGTGTTACTCTGCTGCTGAATATTGTTCTCCTGTTTGGAGCTTAAGCCATCACTGCAATAAAGTTGATGTTGCAGTTCTCTCCAGACTCCAACTGATGTTCTTCCTATGCTTTGTGGTATTGAATCTGCCGACTTAAGAAGGGATAAAAATATATTGAATCGTGTGCTATCAGAGGAACTGCACATTCTTGAAAACTTGAGGTTTTTTATCCCTTGTGAATTGTTAGTAAATTTAAGTAAAATTGACGAGATATGACAGATGCCAAGTCAGGACCACTCCTCTTCCCTGGAAAGATGATAACAATTAAATAACAAAACTCATTTAAGATTAACAGTATAATTGGAGGACATGACACAAACCTGCTCGCGGTGCCCTCTGCGAAGCCGAACGGCTTGCTGATTGTGTCAACCACTCGAACTAAAACTACGTGCTCACTTCAGCGATATATTTCAACATTATGACTACTCTTCCAGCAACAGCACGTCATCAAAACTATATGGGTTCTTTTCAAAACCGACGTGCTCCATACTGTCCTTTAACATCGAAGGATTTTCTGACCGGAAAGCTGAAATACTGGCCGAAATATCGGCAAAAATTATCATATCGTTTGCGTACAAGAGACAAATCGAGACAAAAACAGTAAGCGACCCTATTTAAAAGGGAAAACTCTGGCCACGGAAATCCCACATAAACAATATGGGAGTGTAGTACTTACCACACCCTCCTTATCCATTGAGAAAACTTCTACCAACAGCAGTGATAATAACATTGAAACAATTACTGTGTGTCTAAAAGATCTGGCAATCACATCGGTCTACAAACCACCCAACAGCTGCTTCCACTTCAGTGAGCTTTCGGCAAACTGTAAACGGAAATACCACCTAACTATCGATGACTTTAATTCGCATAGTACATTGTGGGGTTATGGAGGGACCAACAATGATGGCGTTGCAGTAGATGCGTGGGCAAAGGCCAAGGAACTAACACTTGTTCATCATCAGAAACAACCAATTTCATTTAACAGCTCTCGCTGGAAAAGAGGTTCTAACCCAGACATCAGGTTCATCAGTCGTAACATCAGCCCAATGTTTACAAAGGAAGTTCTTGAATCAGTGCCTCACAGTCAACATCGACCTATTGTCCTATCCATCAGTGCCTCAATTAAAGTACGGCACACTCCATTACGCAGACGCTTCAATCTAACAAAGGCAGATTGGCCCAGTTTTGCCAAGCAAGTGGACATGCAACTCTCCGATATTCCACCTACACTGGAGAACTGCAGCACCTTTGTCGATATAGTTAAAAAGTCTGCACGAAAAACGATCCCCCGAGGATATCGGACTGAATATATACCAGGCATGTCAGGAGAACTGTCCGACTTGTTTGACACCTACAAGTCTTTATACCAGCAAGATCCCTTCTCAGACAAAACCATCAGTCTAGGAGAGGAACTACTTGAAAGTATAGCAGAACAACGCAGAGAAAGCTAGAAACGCATGATAGAATAAACGAATCTGACTCACAACAGCAAAAAAACCTGGACTACCATCAAGAGGCTGGGAATGACACAACCACAGTAAAACCAACATCCGCTGTCACAGCCAACCAGATTGCCACTCAACTTTTACTGAATGGGAAACCCGCACACAGACGACCAGCAGGGGATTATCAGAGATACAAAATCCCATCCAGTACCACCAACGCAGATAGAGCTCTCACCAAACCATTCAATTTGGATGAACTGGAGAAGGCTCTGAAATTACTGAAGAATGACAAAGCAGCGGGCACTAATGGCATTCTTGCAGAGTTTTTGAAGCATATCGGCCCCACTACTAAAGGGTGGCTAGTGGACCTATTCCCAGACTGTGTGAACCGCAAGAGAATCCCTTAAAAATGGAGGCGATCGAAAATAATTGCTGTCCGCAAACCGGGAAAAGATCCAGACAACCCCAAGAGCTTTAGGCCAATCTCCCTACTAAGTATTACATACAAACTATTTTAACGTATGATACTTGGAAGGATTGGCACCACCATTGATGAGAAACTCATCCCAGAACAGGCCCACTTTGGCCCAGAGGGTTCTGCATACGACACTGTACAACAACAACATCTGATACACAAAATTTGGACCATCACAAATGACGTGGACCTGTGTCATACAGTATGAATTATGCTGGAAAATAAACGGTTCTTCGTTGAACTTAATGGTCAGAGAAGCAGATGACGCACACAACACAATGGCCTACCACAAGGAGTGTTTTATCACCTCTTCTCTTTAACATCAACACAAATGATTTACCAAGTGAATGCAGGCGTTTCGTCTATGCAGATGCACCTCTATAACAACTCAACAGCGGTCCTTCACTAAGATCGAAAACACCCTCGAGAATGCCCTGAACCAGCTTACTGCTTATTCTGAGTCCAATGAATTGAAGCCAAATCCAGCTAAAACCCACGTTTGTGCTTTTCACCTGAAAAATTAAGAGGCAAAACGAACTCTCAATATTACATGGAAACAACAACACTGGAGCACCATTCACATCCAAAGTATTTGGGCGTCACTCTGGACTGAACACTCTCTATCAAATCACACTGCTCTAATGTTAAGGCAAAAATTGCCACAAGGAATAATCTGTTGCGCAAGTTGGCACCCTCCAAGTGGGGAGCCAACCCATCAACACTGCGCACCACTGCTCTTGCCTTATTTTTTTCAGTCGCTGAGTATGCATGCTCCACCTGGGGAAGGTCAACACATGCTAAGCAAGTGGATATTTCACTCAATAGCTGATTGTAAATAATTACAGGAACAATACGATCCACACCAGTCCATACTCTGTATGCTCTGTCAGGCATAGCTCCACCACATGTGAGAAGGACATCAGCCGCTAATCGGGAACGATTAATACACATCACCGATGAGCGTCACCCGTTGCATAATCATGGTCCACCTCTAACTCGACTGAAGTCAAGACATAGCTTCCTGTCCATACCAGATGAAAATATCTCATCTCCTCAATCTCAACGAGAAACCATGTGGAAGGCACTATGGGATGAATCACCAAACTCAACAGCTTTGGAGAACAGAGGTGTAGTTCCCAAAGAACAACTTGCTCCTGGCCACGATCTTGGCCGGACAACATGGCGCAGTCTAAACCATCTACGTACTGGTTCTGGTAGATGCAAATCTGGCATGAAACGAATGGGATTGTCAACATTTGACACCTGCAGCTGTAATGCCACACAGACTATGGACCACTTCCTGCAATGTCCAGACGCCCCAAATTGCAAATTTGTTGACTTAGAGGAGCCCACACTATCGGCAATATCATATGCCTGCTACTGGGCAGAAACGCTGTAGCCGAGACACGAAAATAACGAACGAACAAACAGTATAATGAAGGATCCGGGACAGTCAGAAAGGTCACCTGACTTACTCTTGTCTAGAGCAAAGATATTTAATTGAGAAAACATCATACGCTGTTGTCTATGTAGGGGGAGAGCCCAATTGTCATCATATACTGCATCATCCAAAAGCATTAAAACATCCTGAATAACACATAAAGGTAATGTTAGCAATATACACACCACCACTTAGGTGTCGAAGGAAGTACATGCTTTTATAAAGAGAAGCTGACAATGTTTTTTACAAAGGTTATAGCTAAACATTTAAAATATATTTATTAAAAATACAAGATTGTACAATAATACGTTCTTGCTCAAGCTATACCAGCAAACTTAGAAATACTTTGCAATTATTTAATATCAAAAGCCTTAAGATTTTTTAGGCAGTTATTAGACAAACATTTGTTTGTAAAGCATCTATTACACCCCTATGACTTTAATATAATACAAAAGCATGTTTGTAATCTTTGATGTGAGCACAGAAACAATAGCAACACAAGAAAAAACAGTAGTTCAAC
The DNA here is from genome assembly GCA_003991215.1 of Morbakka virulenta. Classification (NCBI taxonomy): domain Eukaryota; kingdom Metazoa; phylum Cnidaria; class Cubozoa; order Carybdeida; family Carukiidae; genus Morbakka; species Morbakka virulenta. The sequence goes on along the minus strand of RDPX01000007.1, from coordinate 4,353,138 downwards.
TGCAGACCTGCGTACAATATATGTTTGTATCACTTGAGTTAAAAAAAACCTCCAGTCCTGGCGACAATATATAAACCATGAGGCACAACTTAAAAATTCAAACTGAAGGAAATATTTATATGGAGAACCTCTCCATTCAAGGATAAAAAAGTGTAAGAGAATACAAACTGGTAACCAGTAAGGAAAGTAACAAAACACAGAACACGACACAGTTGCGCAGAAGACTGAGCCATCTTCCTTGTTATACAGACTAGGTAAACCCATCTCTACAGGAAGAGATTCGTGAAAGCTGGCCTAACACAGATACCCTAACTAAAGGAGAAATACAAAATGTTCGGAACTAAGCTAATTTAAATCACCATGACTTTGACAACAAATAAAAAACAAATCGAAGTATGCGAAGGAAGATTGGCTTGAAAATAGCGTGTCATGACGGGTACGCGTAATCTCAACGAAGAAATTTTTCAATTCAAATAATGGATTTGTTGCTCAGAGGTTTACAATGCTAGTTGTACTATTTAAAAAAACCAGCGACTCTCGCTACAAATGAAAGCCGTTACAAAAATCAAACGACAAAAATAAACTTAAGTTTTCTTTACAGACCCCCACAATGCCGTAACAATGTAGAGAATGCTATAAGAATTAAAACCACAACAAATAAATTTGATAAATGGTTTAGAAGATTTAAACTGGAGAGGGACAAAGAGAGATTCTATTTTAATAGGAACGAATATAAAAAATGATGTTCTTAACAGAACTGCAGGTCATATTTTACAAGATCTGAAAGAATCCATTTTCATCAATCTACGACAAGTTAATTGGACCACATGGTGATAACAACAATATAACATAACCTTAAAAAGTCAAGGAGTTAAGTGCTTTTTCTAATTAATGCGATGAAAGGGTAAGATAAAAACGTCTCTCTGTGTCGTTCAACGTATAATATGAAAGGTAGAGAAATTCATCATGCAATCTTTACATTCAGGGTTTTAAACATATATTTAATTTTGGGGAAAAGTTACCTTTTTCTTCTATTGATTATCAAAATCAATCTCGAAAAAAACCTGGAAAGCTGCTATCAAGAATAAGACAAAACTAAAAGTTTTCAAGACATCAATCAAAACCGTCCAATTCAACAAACCAGACTCTTGGACACTAAATGTTGCTCGATCTAAGAAATTGGATGGATCATACACCATCTACAACATATCGTGGTATCACCATGTAATAAACAAATTCCTGTACGGCTTGCTTCCTTGTATATGAAAAATTGTTAAACGCCGACGTTTTGCGCTGATGGACATGTATTCAGACACAAGCGTGATCAAGCGAAGAAGGCCTCCTATTACGATCAAGACTCTTCTGGAGAAAGGCACTGCCCTCACGGTACTAGAATTTCCGGCCGCAATGAATGGGCGAGCATCGTGATGTACGAACATCGTGAAATTTTCATCGTCAGCTGATGGATGACTCAAACAACCATTTGACAATGTACTCCTCTTCAAGACGATTGACTATAAATTTCATCCAAGTTTGGAATCAATGAAAGAGCCCTCTTCATCAAATATTTTCTGTTCTTAGAAAAAAAAGTAGTTCCGAAGATTCAAAATGAAAAGGCAGATTTTAGGCCTATTGAGTAAGGTATTCATCAGAGGTGGCTCATAACTCCTGATTTATTAAATCGTATGGAGAACTTTTACTTCTATGAAATGACTAATGAAAAAGGTATCTCAGTGCATGGCAAAAATAAAAAATATCGCAGACAGAGCTGCTTTCATTGTAGACACACGCAAAAAGTAGTGAAGAACGGGGTTAAACAACATATCATACTCAGCTTTCTAGACAGCATGCTCTAATACATTTTTGAGCAGGCCGGCAACAGTGCGTAAAACTGTGTAGTAGAGTAGACAGAGATCTTCACCATTGCCTGTCAGCTTTATGAGCTCCAAGACCATACGTACAGAGGTGTTTGTAAGCAGTATTTTTTTACTTAAGAATTTATCAATGTGAAAGTTCAATACCAGTTCCAATCAAAAGCCTATCAACAGCTCAAACTTAAGGCAAAGCATTTTTTAAAGAAACAAAAGTATACGTCTAGGGCGTTAATTTCCTTCTGATGATCAATATCGACCACCACACGTTCTAGGTGGTTAATACATTCACTGACCATGACTTGATCATACCCTTTACACTATGGTTTGATACTGAGGCGAAAAACAAGATATCTAAAGAGACAGCTGCCGTGACCAGATTGAGTACAAATCTCACTTACAATATTAAACCCTGCGTGTATTCTTAACAGTTAATGGAAATTGCAGCCAAATGATTGTAATGGAGGCCCGACGGAAAAAGAAAGAAATGAAGAGGCAAAGTACTAACTACACAGATATCCTCTGACGGATTATCTAATATCAGGTGGATATTTCACAATGAAAACATCAAAATTCACGTTAAACTTTAATATTCAAAGATGAAACGCAACCAACATCACGCCTCTTGATAAAGAGAATGATCTATCAAAGGCAAAAACCCTGCAAAATACAACTTGCAACATTGCTTTGCATCTGCTCATCGAAACCAACATGATCGTATCAAACAATGTTTTTAGACCTACAAAAATGTCCATAGCTATAAAAGGCAAGACTGTTCACTACAATGTTTAACATACTTCTGCCTAAATATACTGCCTTGTATCTGAAAGTGACGATGGGACTGTAAGTCAGACAGCCTTTTCGTAGAACAAAAAAAATGCTTGTCTTACGACCAAAATAAGGCAAGGTTTTCAAAACTCATATGGTGAGGAATACTTAAAGTTTGAAAAGGTCTTCTTTTATCCTGGAAAATAACTTTAAGACGCTCATAATGTAGCAAATAGAAGCAAACATCAATTTGAAGACCCAAAACAATACGAAAAACACTTTATTCGCATTTTTTTCACGCATTCTTTGTCCTGGAGAGTCCTGCATGTGTTGCCGTCATGCCCTTGCTTCAACAAAAAATTTTCTAATCATGAAACTAGGATACTATCACATTTCCAAAGCTCCAATAAGGCTGCTTGTTCTTCCTCTACAACGTCAACTCCACCGAGTTGTCGCAGTATATCCGGAAAGTGAAGAAGACTGGGTGTGAATGACTTTGTCGAATATCGATTGGGTCAAGCCGTATGAAAATAGATAAAAATTGCAATCATTCCGTTACAGAAAAATTACTTGTCATAATATTGAGGTCGATTTTGTAAAGAAAGATTTTGGATTATCTCTAAGGTTGCAATTAAAATAAATGCAAAATGGTTCCTCCGGACTAACACTTTGGATTTGTTAAAATACTTGAATAGCTTGTCACCATAAATACAATAACTTTAACTAGTTGTATTGCTGAACCATTGCAAGTATATTTGTCTGAAGATTGTTGTGAGACGTGCTAAAATGTAAGAGCTAAAATTGATATATATATATATAAAACTAAAAATAATATATATATATAGAGAGAGATAAATAGATAGGTAGATAGATGGATAGATAGATACATACATACATAGATATATATATATATATATAGATAGATTGATTGATTGATTGATTGAAAGATTGACAAAAAAGGTAAAACTCGAAAAATAGCAAGTTATATATTTCAACTAATATTTTCACGACATTTCGATCATTATGCGTCGTGAAACTGTCAGTTGCAATTGATAACCTGTATACGATCATCAGGTGCGTACTTCATGATCTTTAAACCCATACAACTTTTAGTTGCTTAAGAAGTCCAGGCATTCATGAGGTTTACCATTCTGCCTCTGTATGTATACTAGCAGAAATACCCGGCGTTCCTCGGGTAAAAAAGTGCAAATTAGTAGGCTAAAAAGGCCCTATTATACAGTGACCAGACGTCCTTTATTTCAAAGGACTGTTCTTTATTTTTGAAGACCGTCCTTTAATTTTTTTCTCGTCTTTTAATGTCCTTTATTTTCGAATAAACTTAAAAAATCCTTTATTTCCAGCTATCCATGCATGTAACTCCTTCGCCACTGTCAGAAGTCTGACAAAATGAGTCCTTAGGACTCGAAGCCGGTAGCCATGGATTGAAATAGATTTGCCAGTATTTCGTGTTGGTTCACCAAACCTATAATGTCCTTCATGCATGTCTTCAACTGTTGATCACTCGGTGAGAGGATGGGCTTGGATGCTTGCGAGTGTCTGGTGCAGTGCACAAGTACAATCGCCTAACAATAGCATTGATCGTTGACTAATAGATTGTGCACAGCGCCATAGACAAAAGTGAATTTGACTTCATTCTGATGTTCAATTGCGAGTTGCAAAGATTACGTGATCATTAAGGCCCACCCTCAGGGAAACATAAACATAACTAGTCTGACTCCAGCAAGCTCTCAATTTGCATGCACGAGCAACTATGAACAGTAGTACATTTAGTTCTAGCAGTTATAGTTCTTGTGTTCAAGAGGGTATTAAATTTTTAGAAGATTTATAATTTTACACAATGTCCAAGGAAAGGAAGTGCATATTTAATGCAAGTTGGACAAAAGAATTTCCTTTCCTAAGTAAGCATGATTCAGATACTATTCTGCGGTAGTTTTTTGACGATTCCTTAGCTGTAGCCTGGCTGTTCTTTATGCACGCACAAGCTACTACGTTCCACTCCGCCGTGTGTATGCCGGAGGGTGACGA
>RDPX01000007.1:4297888-4343408 GCA_003991215.1 Morbakka virulenta | reverse complement strand
GAGTTGAAAGATTGACAGTCAGTTGCTCCATTGCTCCATTTTCTGTTGACCAATATGAAGTCGAGCTGTGCTCTAGTTTTGTTCGGATAAGAGAAGGTCCACTTTTTTCCTTTTCGCTTTTAGTATTTTGTATTTAAGCAGATTAATTGACTTTCCACAATGTATTCATGTAGCAACAAACCGTTCCTATTAGAAAATTGGTGAAATGAATGCGGGTATCCAGTTTCTGGTCCGAGCTTTGCATTGAAATCTCCACCCACAATAAGGACATTGTGTTTGGTGACCTGTCTCGTTAAAGAAGAGAGTTGGTGATAGAAGTTTGTCGCCTCATCTTCTGAGCTGCAATTGGTCGGACTATAGCAGCTTATTACAGTGCATTTCGGGTTGCCATTGAAGGATGCAATAATTATCCTTGGAGATATCATTTCCACATTATCCAATGCCTTTTGGGCCCTGGGGCTTAAGAGGATACCTACTCCTCCGATAGAGGCGTTTCTGGTGATTTTCCAACTAGATGCAGTGATTAACAACCAATTTTCTCCCAGGAAGTGTTGCTTTAATGTGACATCAGGGTGATACATTCTGTGTTCTTGAATGCAGACAATTTCCTGCTTTGTCTCAATAGCCGCATTTAACACCTCGTTTGACTGAGATTCTGATGACATGGTTCTTGAATTGAAGGTAGATATGACAGTTTTATCTTTGCAAGAAAGAAGTTTTTGCCTGGTATCTAACTTTTCGAATACATACCAGGTATTTGCATTTCGCGCCCCTTGTTTACCCACGCGACGGGCGATGCGGTTTGATTGTTTGTTTTTAAGCGTAAGTCATTTGAGTTTTTCGCTGGCAATAAAACATCCATGGTTGCCAGTCCAATGCATGCCCATGGCTCTCCGCTTACTGGAGCAAATGTGCCTACTTGAAAGTTGAACACAAGTTTCGACTTCAAAATAGCCAGCTTTATTCATTGTACCAGGTCAATCGAATTAATATGATAGTTGCTACAAGAATTACTGACACCCATGAGAAACATGCCAGGATTTGAGTTTGAGGTTTAATCCTCTAGGGAGATTGTCGATCAGGACGTAAGGGTTCTTCCTACCCTGTTTTGAGAAATTTTGTTGGATTTTGTGTGGGATCAGACCACCGAATAGTGTCAGCTAAATTTAAATTTAGTCTACGTGCAAATAAGGTTAAAACTTTTAAGAAGCCCCGCTTTGACTGGTCTACCCTTAGAAAGGACGTGGATATTAGAGAAACATTCCACATCGCGCTTTCAAATAGGTACAATGCCCTACAATCCTTAAACACTGAAGAGGATGTAAATACTGCTCATGTCAATTTCGAAAAAGCATGTGGTGAAGCAGCTAAAGAGTGTATCCCATTAAAGTCGACTATCCATAAGAGGAAGCCTTGGCAAAACAACAATGTGGAACAAAAACGAGATGCTCTTAAAGAGGCGGCTAAGGAAAGAAATCAAAACCCAATGAAGAGAATGAAATATTGGTTAAGAAAGCCAAAAAGGCACTTCGTGAAACTTACGAGAAAGAACAGGCTCTTTATGTCCAATCACAAATTGATACGATCTCTAATGCCGCTGACAATAAGCAAGCGGCACTAGCATGGAAGACCATCAATGACATCACAGGTCGGTAAAAGACAAACAGTTCTAAAATGAAAGCAACAAATCAGGATGAAAGAATCGAAAAGTGGAAAACCCAGTTTGAGGAGCTTCTAGGCAAGTCGCCACTGATCAGAAAAAGTCAAACGAAGAAAGTTAGAGACTGAGCTCAACATCAAAAAAGGTCCTTTCTCCATGAAAGAACTTGATGAGGTGCTTGACAAAATAGCTAACAACAAAGTTTGCGGACTAGACGAAATTCCAGCAGAGGTCTGGAAGACCCGAAACTTCAACCAACAGCTACTCTTTTTCTCCAATAATGTATACCAGCAGAAGCCTATTGAAAGGTGGAGAGAGGGATGTATACTGCCATTTCTTAAGAAGGGAGATCTACGTTTCACTGAAAATTACAGAGGCATAACACTTACCTGTATTGCAGCAAAAATATACAATCTACTTTTGCTGAATCGAATCCGACCGGAAGTTGAAGGAATACTGAGGAAATATCAAAACAGTTTCCGTAAAAACCGTTCCACCACTGGTCAGATACTCACAAGAAGACGTATCCTCGAAGGAGTGAGGCTGAAAGACCTGAATGCCACTTTACTTTTCATCGATTTTAAAAAGGCTTATGACTCCGTCCATCGCGAAAAATTAGCCGAAATTCTCTTGTCATATGGCGTTTCTGAGGAGATAGTCAGCGCAATCATGATGCTTTATTTCAACACCAGATCGTTCTCCCGATGGTGATACCGACTTCTTCAACGTAACTGCTGGTGTACTACAGGCAGATACTCTCGCTCCATACTTGTTTATAATCTGCCTGGACTATGTATTTCGCGTATCCGTTGATGAAGACCTCGAGCTAGGCTTCACTCTTAGATTAAGAAGGAGTTCTAGACATCCAGCTGTATACCTTACAGATACCGACTATGCTGACGACCTTACACTTCTCGCCGATACCACCTCTGACGCCGAAAAGCTACTCCACACCCTTGAAATCGCAGCAAGTGAGATTGGGCTGTACATCAACTGCAAGAAAACCAAATACATAGCTCTCAACCAAGAACAAGAAGCGCAAGTAAAATCCACAAACGGCAAAATCATTGAATCTGTCGATGACTTTCTTTACCTGGGCAGTTACATAAAATCAACAGCCCATGACATCGATGTAAGGAAGGCGAAAGCTTGGTCTGCTCTAAATAAGCTGTCCTGTATTTGGAAGTCCAATTTACCAGATCATTTAAAACGCAGATTCTTCCGATCAGTTGTCGAATCTGTCCTACTGCATGGTTCAGTCTCCTGGACTTTGACAAAGAAACTAGACACATCTCTAGATGGCACTTACACCAGAATGCTGCGAGCAGCTTTCTGGTGTAAGTGCCTTGATTGGAGAGATCTTGATTGGAGAGATCATCCGACCATTAAAGATATCTATGGGTCACTACCGAGAGTATCTGTCTCTCCTTAAGAAAGGCGTCTTCGATTCGCAGAACAATCGTTCTGAAGTAAAGATGGGCTAGTCAGTGATGTTCTTCTATGGAGGCCATCACAAGGCGCAGACCGCAGAGGTCGTCCCACAAAAACCTACATTGACCAAATTGCTGATGGCGCTGGTTGTTTGGCTGAGGATCTACCAAGCCTCATGGAAGACAGAGACCAGTGGAGAGCACGAGTCAAGAGAGTTCGAGATATGAGCTCGACGCGGTAAGGTAAGAGACGCAGGTCAAAAAGACTCAGATGGGAGGTAAGAGTACAAGACCAGATATGTCAACAATATTAAATACAAAGTCCAAAGGCAGATTTAAAAAGGTGTAGAATACTCTCCTGATAAAAGTACTTTGGCACCAGAGAGAGAGAGAGAGAGAGAGAGAGAGAGAGAGAGAGTGAGAGAGAAAGAGCATCAACTGTCATCGAAGCTGACTTGACAATTGCTTGGATTGCTATAATTTTATGATTACGCACTTCTCTTTATTAAACTAAGTGCTAGATTTTGGAGTGCGAGGCTCACTAGTACTTAGCAATGGCCCATCTTAAGCTTGTTGGGAGCCTAAGGGCTGCTTTGCAGGTTCCACAAAAATACAGCGAGTGACCAACAGAAAATAATTTGTCTAAAAATTGACATTGATATACCCTTAAATGGATTTCTAAAGCAGCTGTTTAACAATATCATCTCGCTGGTTGCTCTTTACTAGTTAGACATTGCTGTAGACGTTTATTTCATTTCGCTTTGAAAATTTAAGTTTTAGGGTTCGTATGTAATGTTTACAAAATCCCAGAATTTAAGCACAGCGGTGCTTTTAAAAATAAAATATCTGTGATTCCATTTCTGTTTCTGCTTCAAGCAAAATCAAATTTGTATTTCTTATTAAAAAGTTTAAGTCAAAAATAAATTTATATAAATGTTTTTTCGATTATCTTTCCGTATTTTACAGGGTTTTTAAGCGTTTCTGTAACCAAATTTCTTTTATTGTTATTAAGAATTAACATTATAAAGATGTTATGCTTATTTTAATCTTTATGATGGTCTGTTTAATCGTCATATGACATAAGGACTATGTTCATTAAAAGACTAAATGCTTGATCCAAGATTGTTCTCTTCCACTTTTCATCCCTAAAAAAGCCTCATCAACGTCCATATGTATGTTTTAGAGAGTTTTTATTCCAAAGCATTTTTGTTACAATGTTTTTAAAACATTCATTAACTAACCATTTTTAACATTTCAATATTTCCTAACATTTAGGCTTGGTTAGGGTGAAAGGAGAAAAAACTATAAGAGCAAGGCAAAGATATCAAACCTGGAGGAATGGTCATTTAGCACAAGGTAGTGACTAGGATGGGGACTTAGAAGGTATTGCAAAACGAGATCTGTAAATTCCAAAAGAAAATTAGAGTTTGTTAAAATGAGGAATATGTGTTCAAACTATTACGTTTTTAGTAGAAAAAAAGCTAGTTCAAAGAAAAAACACAATATGTAAAGACGTTGTTAGCTATGATATCCTAAAGATGAATATGTTTTGTTACTGGAGCTTACAATCGAAGAAGACATTTTGCAGCCAAAAGGATCCGGATGACACTGTAGTCGCGATAGACCAGGTGACAGAGCATATGGCTATAATAGCAGTAAAAAAATTGGAACCCAGTACGGTGAAGGGATACTTTTTACTTTTCTACAAGATCCAAATCTTTTCCACACTTATTTTGTGAGATGCACACTTATTTTGTGAGATGCACAGGTTTGTTCAGTACTTTTTTAAATTACTAAATTAAATCTTAACTTTTAACTTAAATTGGATGCTTTTTTGCTGAATATTACATCTAATTTAATATTTGGAAGACTTTGTAGCATTCATGTAAAGGGTTCGGAACTCTAGTTGATACGAATACACAAGGTTCGAAGTAACAAAATGAAATGACTGGAATCTATGCGAATGGACGAAAAACTATAGTGGAAATATGTGATATGATATACCAAGGGCTTATACTGAGGGTCCAAAAAGTAAGCCAAGTTTACTAGCCAAAGGGAGTAACGCTAAAAAAGAATTTGGTTTTTCGTTTAAGTTTATGAATGAGTAGCTTTAGCAATCCAAAACAGATTTCCTTAATCTTAGTTATACCAGACCTCTGCATGATTATAACAGCTTCTCCAAAAGGCAGCCAACGCAGACAAGAAAAAATATTGATCCCCAACGAACATTGAATATAACCCAAAATTTGATTCTGCACTCCTTTGGGTCCAAATTCAATTAGTGACCTCCAAATTATAAAGGATAGTTAAGTGAACTAAAAACAAAAATGGTGGAGTTCGAGAGGTGTAGGCGAGTATGCTAATGAGGAGGTGTCAAAGCATTTTTGCTGGGGTTGTTGTGCAACCCAATTTTTTTTACATTCTTGCAGCTGAACATATTTTTCAGGAGAGGCAGGTTTAATTGTTCCCCTATAAATCCTTTAAAAATGTTCAAAGGACACTATAAACAGATCACAGAACAAGACGGAAGCGCTTAACAAAACCAACATCAAAACAATGAACAATTCAAACTTGCAGGGCATACACAAATCTACATTCTATTATTACCACAATGCTTCCGTTAACTAGGCCCTCAGTCTTACTCGAACGGCATTTAGGAATTGATAACATCCTTTTTTAAGCACTCTCTATCAAAACGAGCTATGGCACGCCTTGTGACCTGTTAAGATGGGTTTCTGTATTCAAGTTTCATTGTACAAGCGGCTGCAACAATCCTTGTGCTAATTCTTTAGGATCAAAAAGCTGACATCATACATCTTGGTGCTGTGATTTCACTTGAAAAAACTTCTAACACATGCAGACATTAGAACAGAGGGCTCAAGTATACTTCTTACAACACCATAACTAGCTTTTATTCTCTAGTATAAATGTTTATATATATTCCTATACTGTTTTAATTCCCTGGTAACGAAGTTAGTAGAACTTAACAGTCAGTATAAGACCGAAGCTCTTAAAGTTCTACCGTGATCGGTGCAGAGCTTTTAAAGTTCAAAGTTCAGTTGGTTCGTGATGATAGAACACCAACTTTTCTCAGCCGTTTTCTCCTACTGTTTTCTTGACTTAGTGTGAATTAAATTAATATGAGGTTTAAAGCTCAAGAAAAGTCCTAAATCTTCTCAGTCACAGCAATAATAGTTAGTATTAATTAGTGTAGCGGTTAGAGAATTGCTTCAAAACGACCTTTTTACATAGACACGATCGACACACGAAAAGATGAGTTTCACAACCCATTTTTTAGGTAGTCCTTAACAGTGTTTACGTACTTCTATCACGTTGCTACCCCCTTCTCCATGTGGCTCTTTGAGTCGGGAGCGAAAGCCGTCTCTAAGTAAATCTTACTTCTTCAGGTTGCAAAGGTTAAGATGGGCCCACAATATATGTCTTTAAACACGAAAAACGGAGACAAATGAGGTGATAAAATGCTAGTGATATATGATAGTGATAGGATAGGATAAAAGTGATCCCAGAGAGGAACGAGTGAGAAAGATGGGACTTGGTACAAGGGAGACGATGGTGTACGTCATACACACATATAAAGTGAAGGATTACCGACAAGGTTTGAATGGAGCCCCAGGGATATGAAATCAAGATGTATCGAATTAAACTGAATTTCCTTAAATAAAGACCCTTCGGTAATTAAGCCCTTTGTGTTCATAAAGGAAAACACAATAGAAGACGTAATCAGATAATTAACCTTAGACACATGGGGAAGGTTTAAACCTCTAATTAATTGAAATGCCAAGGTCGTCAGTCTCCTCAGATCTATTTTCACCGTTGCTTTACCCTCTCTTTATGCTGCTGTACCAACTAAAGGATTTTTTCTCCATCTCTTCCTTGTCACGAATAAATTGAACGTATTTTTTGACCCCTTGCTGGAAATCAAACAATAAATTGTAAATGTTTACTTATGTATGACCGATTAAGATTTCAGTTCTCCCTCTCTCCTTTGTAGCATACTCCAAGGCCGGCTTAATTTAGCCTTTTTGCCTCACCTTCGTCATGTCGCAAGTCTAATTTCTAGCTAACAATTGGTCCCCAGGTATCTTTGCATACGTGATCTCCACCATCAGTTATGTCGTTTTCATTTTCAATGTTGGTCTTTTATAAGAACAGTATTACGTAATATTTAACCTATGATCCATTTTCTAATACGAAGATGAATTTTTTGTTTTGTATTTTTTCATTCATTTGGTGAGGTTGACATAAGACATTAACAAAATTAAAATTTACATTCGTATCTTCAATGTGACACATTTCCAAGCGTGGATTAAACTGTTACCTTTTAGATAAAACTGGTTATTTTTAATTGTAATAAACAATAATTATCTGTTACAAATTGGAAGCTAAGGGGAATGTTTTGTTCTATAAGATCAAAAATTGCATGGCCTTTAATTCAAAGTTTCTGATTTTGCGTAAGCTGAAAATTGTGTACGAGGCTGCTAACAGAAAGTATTGTTTGTGTAAATCAAATACGCGAGTGGCGCAGAGTAAAAATTTGGCCAAAAATGAAATCAAGTGATGGTGGAACAAGATCCCTATGTAATTGCCGGGGACCTCTTAGGATTGGCTACAGGGCGCAAAGTGACGTGTTACACAGTTTCCAGAATGCTCAACATAATGGTTGGCAAACCCATGTTTAGGGGGAAAGTGGTAATGATGCGCTTGGTAAAGATTTGTTCCCAGGGATGGCTTGAAAACGGCATGACGTGAAATTAATTTTCCTCACACGAAAAATAACAACTGCTAAGATAAAGGATTCATCTCGCACGACCAACCAACTTGTTCTAACGCATATTTGTCGATTGTCTGAATCGTTCCCGTTCGAATCTTAGACACTATTATCGTTCACGAGTGGAAATAGCCATTAAACAAAGGAACACAAAATGATAACCATTTCCAGTATTTAGGGGTTCAAAGCGCCAGTCTAACGCTTTAAACGTTGAATTTCAGTTAGAATGATTTAAAGTGCTACAGTTAAAAGGATTTAATGTTACATTTAAATGGATTTAAAGAAGTGGGTATAAATGTGGGGTTCGTTTTTCATAGGTCAGGTTCATCCAAGACTGAACAGTGCGAATAGGTTACTAACTTCAAAAAAGGTCCTCAAATGGATTTTGGCCTTGTAGGAAGGCAATCGGTCAGGCAAAAATAATATTTATTGTTCCACTGATTACGCTTGTGTTGGTGGTTTCAGGTTCCTCGACAGGAGCATGTTTTGTTAACAGCATGTGACGTAGTTAATCCTTTCGTTGGTTTCATCCGATACACAGAAAACTCTAATGCCCTTTCACCTTATGGATAGAGAACTAGATGTTTTACGAAATAAAACAACAGATTTTCATAATTTTCAGTTTCACTTAAAGACCATGACAACCACGATGTTGAAATGCAAAATCTACTTTTATTTATATATTTCTAAGTTTCATGAATTTGTAATTACATTCCCTTCTGAATAGCCCCGCTAGGGGGGCCTATTAAGGAAAATATGCCATTTATAAATATTACAGATGCGTAACACCATCCATAGTTCAGTCCAACTTCTATCTAGTTTACCACCTTACTGTTTTTCTTTAGCTTGTATTTGAGTGGTATAATAAATTAAGGGACCACTCACAGAACATCAACCAATAACATATATAAAATACAAAACCCACTGATGTATAAACGAAAAATGTTAAGGTTCTAAAAAGAATCAGGTAGTGAAAGAGGAGGTCAACATACCCGTAAATGGATTTAACTGTATAGTGCTAGTAAGAAATATTTAGAATTTAGATTACAAACTTTGAGGAATAATTATACTGGAATACTTAGTTACTTACCAATCACCTTTCTGCGCCGGTGGATAGAAAAAAACGGTGGGCATATATGTATCTAGTTTACCCCTACATTTAAGTCACTGGAAACAATTAATTAGTATTCATTTAAAGTTTAGCGGACCTGTGCACTCTATCTTCAAGTATCCCCAATATGGAAAAAAAGAGATTAAAATACCGCTAAACTTTTGAAATAAAACGTCCTCTTTTCAATCATGGTCAACAAGTTACAAGTCAAATATCTCAGGTGTATCGCCATTGTAGTCGCTATGACAAGGAGAACTCTTCTGACCATCGTGTCTATTCTTACTTAGACTACAAGTAAACGAAACAGTACAAGCCCGGTATAGAGTGGGAAGACAGGGGAGACCCATTTTAGCCCCCATACACCAATACAAAGTACAGATGACTAACTAAGGGTATCACACGAATTGAGGACATCAATTAATGACAAACACAACTGCCGGCAGTTACTTAAAATCACGAAGTGTTTCTCAACCTGACTCAACTGGAGTCAGAGAAAGCCTATTGCACCAAAAACTGGAAGTGTCTAAAAATTTGAAACCCTTGCTCTGACTACATACGTTGGAATACCGTTGCATACAAAGACCATTTGATCCGCACCTTTTAAAATTCCATTGAAATAAATACAGATACTGACACCAAACAAATGAAATACTTAGACAGCGGTTGAACTTTCTGGCGGGGAAAAAGGAGTAAAGACACGAGTCACACTTCAGTTGAATATAAGAGCAGTGGGAGTTTCAATCGATGCTTTGAGGATTTAGGTTCTTTTTCCCTCATTGGGGAAATAGCCGATCCAATAAAAAGTGTAGCTCCTTTACTTCAACTCCTAAAGCTGCTTTTTTAAAAAGAATGAGATCTGCTATTTTAGGAAACCAAAGGTTTTCACTTATAAAACATTTTAGTAGTCTGATCGCTTCATATTAAAAATTAAGCATGTGGTATTGAAGTGGTTGTGGATTAACTTCGAAATTTCATTTGTAATCACTTAACTTTGGGAGAAGGGCAACTTTCTCAGGGCATAGAATTGCGTAAATTAGAGTTTTGCAACATATAGAGTTCTACCTTTTTAACTTTAATAATGTTTGGTACAATCTACACTGTTGCTGGAAGGATATTTTGTTAAAAAATGATTTCTAAAAAGTACCAATGTCCACTTAAATGCATTATCAAAGCCTGCCAAACGGCAAAAGCTCTCATTTCTGGGACTAAAGACAGATCTGGCTATTTCTATAAGACCTGTAACAAAATTAAGCTCTTCAACCTACGTTAAGAGCCTTGGTCTGAAAGTGAAGACAACCAAATCAGTGTTGGGGCACGAGTCCACTAAAAGCCTTACAGTCCCAGGTGACATCGTAAACACCTAAGACGGCCCTATACTATCGCATTTGAAAACGTGCAATTCCACAAGATATCGTCAAAAAGTGCATGGATTTCAGGGTTTCTAGTTTTACTCACTATGACTTGTATTCTTCATACAACAAGGCGCCCTTTATATCTTTTGTTGTTGACATATTTGTAATAAAGCCGCTGACAAATGTTCATTGACTTCTAATTTCGCAATTAAAGAAAAACAGGGGATTGGGCAGAGGCGCCCAGTCAAGGGCCCACATGGGTCTAAACATGTGATACAAGAAGAGGGTGACAGGATAAAGACTGGTAAAAAAGTCTTCACTTCAATCACTAGTTACACCTTGTAATTATTAATGCCTGTGGTTTGCATCAAAGTGAACCGTGTTTCCCAGCTCGTAATATTTAAAATAACTTTTTGCGGCGACCTAAACTCAATAATATTTAAGAAGAGCAGAATTTAAAACGACTACTGGACCAAAGGTGGTTTGGACACTTGGAAACTGTATGGACTCTTTCAACCAGTCATAATCCCATTGCCAACGTATTGAAATATTGTTAAGAGTATAAAGCACATACGTGTACTAAATAAATGAATCAATTAGCAAGTGGTTTTTCAGTTTCAAAAAAGTAGTCTATATAATTCGTGTGGGTATTATTACTAAAAGAATATGGAAAATATTCAAGCCTGATGATTAATGATTGCAACTGCGAGATTGTGAGGTTAGAACTTGATATAACTTAAAACGAAGTATTGAAAACGAATCAACTTTACGTCTTATACACCATAAACTTAAATGTATTACTATATGCAAAATGTATTCAATGGTATTTTCTAGTAGGCAAAATTTACCAGCATAGGATTGTTTTCATAAGGCATCGGCCTGCAAGGAGGTGAAAGGGACCCAGCACAATGCCAAAAGTGCTAACAAAACTTACTCCTTTTCAACAGAAAAATCCTGATGGGTGGGGAACGTATGGAAACAAAATTTAAGGTGAAAAATATGTGAATGGTCCCCAAGCGAGAAAACTAACCTTAAATTATCAAGAATGGGACTTTGGTTAACATCTTTTAGTTCTGTAACTACTATTGACTTGATGCCCTTACAGAACAAGAATTGTCTTTGTCTTAATTACTGGCCCCTCCGAGTCATAGCAGCCCCCCTTTATGAAGGTACCTGGCAACAGACCTGACAAAAATATCCATAATACGGGGAAAAAATCAGGAGTAAAAGCTTTTCGGTAATTGAAGCAGCGTCGATGTTTCTGACATTCTGAATTGCCGTCGAGAAAGTTGTGCATTGGTTGGAAATACGGTCCATCGTATTACAATGAAAATAAACCTAAAAGTAAAACCAGAATGTCCATAAATAAACACAGTTTTCTCATACAAAATGAGAAAAACTATGTCAAGGTAATTAGATCGTAATAATATTGTACAATGTAAGCCTATAAACTATTGTCTACCTAAGTTTAATTCTGCTGTCCTGGTATTAAATCTACCGACACGAAAATAACATTTTAGTATCTCAAGCACATACTTCTGCCGTCGGCTGAGCCAAAATTCAGCCCAGCTGGTAGTAATTTACTTAATGTAGGGGCTATTATACTGCTTTTTAATCCTCCATGATTTTCCTATCCCTTTGTGCAAGAAAGTTTGGTAGGCATTGTTGTGAACCCCTTAGCAAAAATAAAAAACTTGTCACCAACTCCATCGCTAAAGGTTGAAAAACTAAAAAGTATAAAAATAACCATTTTAAAAGTCAAATGGAGTACAGTGCACAACAGAAGTCTGAATACTACTTCCCACTGATAAAAAAGAATGGCCAAAATGCCATATTTATCAGAAACCTAATTAGGAGCCACATGTTATCAAGACATATCTTAACAAAGAATTCGGCTTTCTCAAACCCCTCAACAGAAGAATCATTCAGTTATACAAAATTCGAGTAAATTGCCAGCGAGTACATATAATTAGGATTACTTACCAGATTGAAAAAAACTACTGAACTGACCAACGTACTACGGCCAGGTTTATAGTACAGCTAAATTGCTGGCATAGTCCAAAAGTACGTTGGAACAGGTCACTTGGGATATCAATCCCGTCGCTAATATGGTCCAAAACAGAAGTATTGAGTCTGAAACTTAGGTTGAAGAGTCTGGTCGCTATATTTTACAGTTTCTGAACAAAAAAATAGAAGTAACGGATGTTGTACATGTTTAAAAAAGTCATTAACGAAGATTTATAGCTGATTAAGTAGGGACCAATTCAACAGCTTTAAAATTCAATAAATACTACAATATAGTTGTGTAGTAGATTTTACAGTAATATTAGCCAGGTTCCAATGCCCTGTACCATGACTATTTTGTCAAGATTTTACATTACTCCTTAATTTCATGACCCCCAACTAAAAATGAATAACTTAAGCTGGTTAGTAACTGGGGCATCTAGGAAATGACAGATTCAATTGAATCATGCGTAGTTGGTTTATATGGATCAAGAGAGCTGTTTCCGAAGTTCTTCAATGATTGTTGACTCCAAGATTTCTTTAGCCCTGAGGACAGACGTACAAGTTGGATATCAGTAGGAAAGAGAGACCACTGGAAGGCACGGTAAATGAATCTAAAAAGCAGAAAGAAACAGAAGCTCCATGTTAGACTAAGTACTATATGTTACCTTTGTGACTGATGGGACTTAAAACAAAGATAGACTAAAGCTATCTCGTATAGAACGTAATTAGTGATTAGTAATTATTAGGGGTTAATATATAGGTCTCCATTTTGTCCTGTAATAGTACCAAAAATATTAACAAAAAATACAAATAAAAACAAATATAAAATAATACCCTCCATACACAGAGTCCCAGGCTGAAGCACTGACAAACATCAAAGTCGCAACTATTTCCGACGACGCAAAAACCATTCTGTACATGGTCAATGCAATAATACGCCTTTTAAACTATCCAATAATTTTTAAAAATTTTAAAGCCGAATATTTGTGGACTGAGTAATTCGTGTATATTTTAGAACCATAACATTTAATTGAGATGCATCGTTTTAATTGAACTGCATTGTTTTAATCTCGGAAATCTTCTGATTCAAAAGTCTTTTTCGCACCTCCTCTGAATCCTAACATTGGTCATAAAATTTGGAGACGGCAAGTCAGTTTACACTGGATTTAACACCCATTCCCATCCAGTCCAGACGCATAGGTCTTCTTAATTCAAATAAACTGAGTCCTGTTCGAATGTGTTCATCCTTTTTAAGGGTCCGTAGTCAATAATGTCTTTACGTGCACTCCCATTTTCCGTGTTGTGCCCGCCTTTTCTTTTCCTAACTTACCTTGTTCAGTACACTTGAGTCTTACACAGGAGTCTAACTTTCCTTCTGGGATGTCCCCAGCGATAATATTCTACTGCCCTGCGCTCTTTAAAACCACCAGAATCCGTTTCGAAGCTGCTCCCTGTATTTTTTCATTTTTCCTGTAATGATGGACACCTCTTTATTAAAAAATTAATTTGCAGTGTTTCATCAGGGCTCCCTGTCCATTTCGTTCTCCATGAACGTGCATTTTTACCTTTTAACTTGTCTTCATTTTTATTTGAATACTGGCTAGATAAATGTTTGTAGACTTCTGTGTCTGAGTGTCATTCTTCATTGCTACTTTTACTTACTTAACTTGATCCTTTTCGAGTTGGGCAACGCATAAGGGCTCGTCCAGAGTCTGCCAATACTGTCTGTTCTTAGCCCATGTCCGCACTTGGCCCCAAGTCCATCTCTCTCCCTTAATTTTTTTTCACCACGTATCTCCTTCAGCTCTCCTTTGATCATCCTCTTCCTCTCTTTCCTACGTGCATCCAACGCATGGCAATCTCGGGGATTGCTATTTCTTCCATACGAAGAAAGGGGCCTTTCCAACGCCAGCGTCGCCATCTGATCTCAACTGACAGAAGGGATGTACCAATTCCTTGCTAGAAGTCCTGATTTGATACTCTGCTGGGTCAAAAGATCTGAAAGATTCTGCCAAGACATTAGTCTGGAAGGGGTTTAGTTTGTTGGAGATAGCCTGGGTTACCTTCCAGGACTCTGAGCCGTGTAGCTGGGCTCCAAGAACATTGTTCTTGAAGATGCTGAGTTTGGTTTTAAAGTTGATTTTGGTTGAGTTCCAGGCAGGTCGCAATCCCACAAAAGCTCCCTTTCCCTCGGAGATTTTGTGCACGCTAATCTTCCCTGAACATCCATAAACTGGTATCTTGATATTAAGGACCAAATGTCATTCACGTCCTCTGCTCTGTCACTATGACTGGTGGCTGGTGAGTGATGGCTGTTGACTGGTCGATCTACCCCTGCATTCATTTTCATGAGGTTTGTCTTTTTGGCATTTATGGTTAGGCCAATCTGTTTTCCTAAGTAAGCAAGATCGACGAGCTTTGCTTGCATATCTTGATGCCTTTGTTCTAGAAGAGCAATATCATCTGGAAAATCGAGGTCTCCCAGCGTTTCGTGGAATAGTGTTTACTGTAGTCCTCCACTCCGTTCTAGTTGGTTTCTTTCATCAGCCGGTCTATGCAGAGCAAGAATAGCAAAGGGGGCAACAGCCTTGTTTGAATCCTGTCTTTACCTTGAAGATGGTTTTGAGTCTCATTCCATATATAACTCTATTGCAAAAGTCTGAGTACAGCATCTTAATGACGGAACAAATTTTGTAGTGCGAAAGTATCTTCCAGAGTGTTGGTCTGTGTACACTGTCGAAGGCTTTTGGAAAGTCGATTAAGTTTGCGTAGAGTGTGGCATTTCATTCATGGCTGTTTGATGATCTAACGAAATGTGACGATATGATTGGGACAATATCTCCCTTTCCTGGAACCCGCCTGGTTTAGTCTTAGTTTCTGATCTACTAATTTGGCGATTCGGTTGAGGGCAACCCTACCAAGGATTTTGCTGGTCACAGACAGAAGCATTATCCCTCTACAATTGTTACAGTCTGTGAGGTCATTCTTTTTTGGTAGCTTCAATGTTGGTTTCACCTTCCAATCGCCAGGGGCTGTTTCTGATTCCCACGTGCTCATCAAACCATATGTCAGAACTGCGGGGGTAACTTGTTTCTCTGCCTTAGGCAATTTTGTCTGAATCTTGTCAATCCTCACTGCCTTGGACATTCTTGGACATCTTGACGGCTGCTCTGATTTCTGTCACTGTCGGGAGCCCTGTCTCCAAGTCCAGTGTGGTATCTGGCCGCCGAATGTTGGCTTCTGAGTCTGCATCAACCCGGTTTAGGACCTGTTCAAAATGTTCTTTCCAACAGCTTTTCTTCGTTTATGATGACCTCACCCTCTTCATTACTTACTAGAGTGTCCGAAGATCTGAATCCGCCTTTTAGTGCTTTGCTAAACCTGTTAGGGTGTATGTATGTCCATGTTTTGATGTTGCAACTTTGGCCTCAGTGGCCAAGTTGTCAGCATAGGACAGATTATCGGCCTTAAGTTCTTCTCTCGTTGGGGCCAGTCCACTCATCGTGTAGACTTGGGTCCAAGAGCTTTCACCATCAGTTTCTCAGGTCCCTGTTGGGTTTGGCTGCCAGCCCTTATCCTACTAACAATTTTGCCTCTGCTCAACCTTTAAACTGCATTGCTAAAATCTCTGGTCTTGGTTTCTGTAGCTCTTTTGATCTTTTATGTACACGATTGAGTTGCTGGCCCACTGCACAACCTTCCTTCTTTCTCAATATTCATTCCCTTCTTTTAGTGCATTTCTCCTAATGACATTTAATTCGTATGCTGTGTTGTCAGTTCCTATTTTTTATCTTCAGATCCTCTATCAAAAGATTATGTCACTCTGGCATTCTGTCGTCTGCATTCTCTACTGATATATTAAGTCTCCTTTTACTGGTTACTGTATGCCATACGGCAATCAATTGCTCTTCTCGTGATGACGTCCTGCAAACCCTTAAGCATCCTGTCCACTATATTGACAGCAATATACTATTTTTTTAGCGTTGGGGAGACTGTATTAAAGTTCTCTTTTAATTTGGTCATTTATGGTTGCTGATACCTTGATAATGGGTTATACTGGATCATTATGTAGCAGGAATCGGTTCCTCTGGTGACTTCTTTGACTTTCCGAATATCCGACTTCCATATGTTTAGGTTGTGAGTTAATTTCTTAAAGAAAAAAAATTTCTCTTCGAGATCATTGACTCACTCCTCAGTCCAATGCAGGTTATGATGTATTTTTGCTGGTTGACGATTGTTCATCAATTGTGATTTAAAGGTCCTGGGGGCTTGGTCATATCCTCCTTTTCAAAATCAATTCGGGTAGTCAACGCAGGAGTTCAAAACATTGGATATTACGCGTATGTAATGCTAGCTATTGATGCCCTGGTGTACTGTAGTGCTCCACATTATAAGAATTCGATATTATGTAGAGTAAATCGAGGCTAGGCTCATAACAAAAACTGTGTACCCACCGATGTCTATGGTATGGCCCAGCAAAAAGATAGACCCTTTATATCGGTCAAACCACAAAGCTTTTGCTTAAAACAAATGATTTTAGTACGTTTTCAACATATTTAGGAAAGAGCAAATTTTTGGACATAGTGACCAGTAACTCTGACCAGTAACTTGGATTTGTTTCGATGAGGCACGGTTTGCACTCGCAAAACCAGACGGGGAGTCAATATAGCAGGCTATGTACATACTCCCATATACTGAGCAATCGATGTTTCTAATTTTGTATAACTTGTTAATGTTTCTAAAACATTAAACTGACTGGTAAAAATGGTACTCCCATTCGGATGGAAAATCAAGAAGGCACAGCCAGCTTGCGATATCCTGGCTGCGTCCATTAAACAATCTTAAATTTGTTGGTCTCAAGATTATTTTTTCACTTTATGGCTATTGATGAGTTATCTTGAAAGCCTTGGGGGAAAACCTCCATGGGTAAGAAATCAGGTCCATTTTCAAAAGCATTTTTGCAGCTTTGTAACATATCTGCGCGGACACCGTGTTAACGTTCCGGATATCGTTGTTTGGTCATATTTTGACTTATACTTCAGAATATACAGCAAATTTTTCTGATGTGTCTGATGTGTTTCTGGCCATAACATTTGTTCAAAACGGTTTTTAAGTGAGCAAGGAAAATATTCATGTTTCTGCCAACAGCACAATTGCTCCACGATGCGCAACCAATTGGCACCAGAAGTACTTCCAACTACGCAACTACTCAACACTTACGATGTACAAATATAGATGTAAAAATAGATGTAAAGGCCTTTCTCGACATAGAACTCATTTATTACATCATTGCCGTTAGCAGATTGTTTTGAACCAAGAAACTGGGGTTTGAGTGAAGGCCTCAAGGAACAAAAAAACTAAACCAGGCTGTGTTCCAAAAAATCCTTTCGGAATTTTTGTTTCCCCCCCGCCGATAGCAAGTTTTTCATTTCCATGAGCAGACACACTATGTTATTGGAAATTTTAGCCAGAATCCCAGATTTGTACTTTTGATATTACATTAATTTGGGTTTGAAAAATCTCAATAAAATATTCAGAAAACATATACGATAAAATGCGAGAGGTTAGCGTGTTAATCGTATATTAGTATACTAACCATTCTATCTGATGAAGGAGGAACATCTCTGCAATCAAATAAAATGTAGTCACAAGAAGGTGAGGAAATACACCCCCTGCATTTCCAACAATAGAGGACAGAAATAAGGCAGAGTCAAACTTGCGAGGATATGTGTGTTTCTCCAAGTGTGTGTGTATGTGTGTATATGTGTGTATGTGTGTATAGATGTATTTATGTGCATATGTGTGCGTGAGTCCTCCCTTGCTTTCTCCTCCCTCTGGGTCTGCTTACTTATTCATTTTCCCCCTACAATCCTCTAGTTAAGAAGAATAGTCCTTAGTCGTTGTAAATATGCAATAGTACATAGATGCATACTGGCCCTCAAAAACAACTTAAATATCACATTTAAATCCATTGGGTTTACTACTTCAAAATGAAGAGATATCCACTTACCTTGGAAGTAATGCAACGAGTGGAGTCAAAACACTCAACATCCAAAAATTGGTCGATTCAACCGTTTCGTAAAACGCCCAATACATACGTGATTGTGGGTCTATTACGCAGATAATAAGGAACCAGAGATATGACAGAATAACACTCCCCCACAAGAAAAAATGATGCACCACCGTCTAAAGAAAAAAGTTTAAATAAAGAACATATAAAGTAGAGATCACTCTTCTTTTCTCACCTGCGTGCAAGTCATGCGGCGGGGTCTAAACATTACTTTGTTGTTGTTGTTGTGTTATTCTTGTTAATTCGAAGAATTGTCCTCATGGAAAGATTAACACGTCTTATAACAGCATATTGTTTTGCGTCATAAATAAAAACCAGTACGCCAAAAATATTATAACTTAGCCGGTCGCATATCTTCAAAACCATTGTTTATTTTACATATTTTACATATTTGATGTGTTTTTATTATTTTTCAAATCTTTTACGTCTTTGCTCGCGAGTGAGTCTGATACGAAGTTCAGTCTTGTAACTGTAAACATGCTATTTGTTTAGTATGTATTTAAGGCAATAGCTAGAAGTTAAAACTAAGTATATCAAAAGTGTACAAAGCTTTCTTGAATGAACCACGGCATTTTTTCAAACCAACAAAAATTAACACAATCTCTGCGACATTTATTGCGAATTTTTTGCTCCTCTTTATCAAGAAAAGATAATTCATTTAGATCTGCTGGAGAAATAAACTGCTTTAAAATAGATAAACAACAGCAACGGCCACACTTGAGGTTGCTTAATCCAGTCTAATTTCATTAAGTAAGCGAAGTGAAAAAACACACAAGGGACAAAATATGGTCAGGTAAGTAGAAGAGTAGAAAAATGGTAAAATTTGTGATGATACGCGCATTGTCCGTGGTTCTACAAAATATTTGTCCAGATTGTTTTATCTGTGTAAATGGTTCGTGTTTTTCGCACGCATACGTTCTCCTCCCCTAACGAAAAACACGCAAACTCTTATTTACTTCCAAAAAAACCCTCACCAGAGTAAGGTTTAATTCAAATTTGTAACTGGATCTAGTAAATGTATGCCTTAAATTGTAGGTCAAACTGTAAGGTAAAAGAGAGAGAGAGAGAGAGAGAGAGAGAGAGAGAGAGAGAGAGAGAGAGAGAGAGAGAGAGAGAGAGAGAGAGAGAGAGAGAGAGAGAGAGAGAGAGAGAGAGAGACAGAGAGACAGAGATTGCGGGCAATGAAATGGCTCCGAAATCATATAAAACTGTAAGAAAGGAATTATTTACTCAATAAATCTGACAAGAAAAATGGAATAAACCTTACCCAACTTGGA
Source organism: Morbakka virulenta (assembly GCA_003991215.1). Taxonomy (NCBI): domain Eukaryota; kingdom Metazoa; phylum Cnidaria; class Cubozoa; order Carybdeida; family Carukiidae; genus Morbakka; species Morbakka virulenta. The sequence goes on along the minus strand of RDPX01000007.1, from coordinate 4,323,712 downwards.
GTTTCAAGGGCAAGATGTAAAGAAGCAGTCCAGACGGCAGTTTGATGAAAGAGAACCCCAGCTTCCACCATGTTTGTAGGTGAGTCCTTGTAAACCTAAAAGATGGAGCAGAAGGAGATTGCTAACAAACAAATTACTTTTTTAAAAGTACATAAATTATTATAACGAAAATACTAAAATACCACTTATCATTCTCCCAACACCTTGTTTACGTTTTGAATAAAAAAAAGTTTGAAAATTAAATGGTTCCCAAAGGTGTTATCCCCTCAACTACTTTCGTTCCACGTTGGAGCTGCAATGTCATTAATACTATTTCAACCAACTTTTTGCCTACTCTACAGTTTACATATCTACGTCAAAAGTCCTAACTGGTACGATGTCTGCTGCAATTCACCATGTTAATATTTCAAACAAAGCCATCATCCACTGCTTGGGTCCTCTCATCAACAAGAACTCAGCAATTGTTTACGGAAAGGTGTTTGTTTTGTTACTCCGCTGTGTTCCTGCCTCCATATAACAACCATTACATTTCTACAAGAGTTTTTAAGGGGCTACTAAAACCTGTAACAGCACCCCTTTTTGTCTTACGTGCTAACGGTCAGCTCGTGGATTATTCGTATGGCGTGACATTGTCTAATTAAGGTTAGGGTGACCGAGGGTGTCGAGATTTTTCTTTAAAAAGACATTTATTTTCCCTTGTGTCCTTGCTATACGTATAATAAAATTAGGAAATAACATTGAAGGTGTGGAATTCAAATAATGAAAGTTCTCTTTGTTTTCATTGTCCATAGGTATGGGGTCTTCTTGGCTTCGACTTAAAGCGTGGTTCTGTAGGATACACCGTATAAGTATGGATTTAAATGGAATGTTAAACGATAGGGGTTTAAAGAACGTGTGGTGCAAAAAAAAAATCAAAAAAAAATCGAAGAATTATAAGGTTGACAACGTAGCGACCATACCTCAGTTGGTGGAGCATATGAAAACAAAAAGTTGGTATTCCCGTGATTTAATTAAACATCGTTTATCGACAAAGACTCTTCTGTTCAGAACCTATTAGCAAATTACATTTGGTGTTGGTAACAAGACGTTATCCTTGTTGGTTTTGGATTTCGAGATATCTTTTCCATCGTGGGCTTGATGATGGGGGCATAATCTCTCGAACGTGTCTAAGAAAGCCCTACAACTCATAACGTGTCAAAGCTCTGACTTCATTATTTCAAGAATTTTTCAATATATTAATTTGACAAAAAATAACCCTTATCGTGAAACAAATAAAAATTCAGTAAAAAAAGTAAGTATATAATCAACGGTTAACGTATTTTCAAAAGTGCACAGTTAAATAGAAATTAGTACACAGCTGGTCAGAGTTAGGAAAATTTAGTAGCGGACTTTGAAAGAGGGAATGTTATAATTAATGCTTTAAAACTGTTTTTCCTGAAAGATTAACTATTTAGGCTACCTTCGGCGTAGAGTGCCATTTAGATTGCTACATAATCAATATCAGGAGAACAAAGAGACAAACTAGGTGAGGCGTATACTCCTGGCCCTTACTGCCATATTTGTGTTCAAGAGTATACGGGCTGTGGTAAAACAAAGCGAATGGAATTAAATCTTTCCTGAGCTCTGAAAAATCACCCAGCTTTTTTCGGAAAGTTAGTAAGAAGCCAAGTCAGGGTGCCAAATTTCGACTGTTGTTTAAAAAAGTCACATAAAACTTAATCTAACCTTGGCTGTACGACTACAGTGATAAGGTCAGCCTCAAAGAAATATCAACCACATAGGTACTTAAATGAAATTACTCAACTTAACAAGTAAGCAGTTGTCGAGTTCCAATGTAATGTAAATGTTTCATAAATAAAACACTCTAATCATGTGCGTCTGGTGGCCCCCATACAAAAAGCTCCACAACTACAATATAACACTTGCTGTAGTGAATATTTATATATGGCGATGCTTGTTCGGGAGTATTGTAGAAGATTGCCTTTTTGACGTTGCGTAACAATAACCCGATGACGACTTTTGTGAAAGACTGACGTGAGTAAATTTGTTGAAGAACGCTAGTTGATATTTTCCATCAGAGTATCGGCCTGCAAGAAAACATCAGAAATCTGTGAAATGTTGCAGAAAGATAATAGACACAGATCTTTATCAAGTCCCATTGTCTACGATTATATTAAACGGTTGAGAGAAGGTCAGACAAGAGTCAAAGACGCAACGCGTTCTGGTTGACCAACGGAATTTGTCAGAGGTCAGAAAAGTTCTTGCTCAAATCATCAGTGACTGAGAACTGTCCATTACAGCGTTTTCATTGGAGACTGGTATATCATTTGCTTCAGTTCAAACCATTTAAAGCTGCTCACCGATTTTCAGAAATTCAACAGAATCTGAATTGTTCCTAATGAAAGGGACTACAAGAGGAGGGCCAGGACTTCATAGACTCTATTATCATAGGGGACGAGTCCTGGGTATACAGAAAGTCAAGTGGCAGTTCCTCCGTTCAAAGAAAGCAAGTATGAAAAGATCAAACACCAAAACGATGCTAGTGACTTTTTATTTCAGGGACCTACTTCAACATAAATACCTACCACAAGGTACCACTGTGACTAAAGAGGCTTACACAGGGGTATTTAAGAGGCTTTGGGAGTCAGTCAGAAAGACGAGGCCTTCGCGCTTCAGAAGCAACACATAGCGTTTGGATCACGATAACGCCCGAGGACACACTGCACATAGTATACAAAATGACTTCTACCTCTTTTCTAAACTCAAATTTATCCTTAAGGGGCAACGGTTTCAGTATGCTGAACCCAATTCAAAAAGCACTACTACCATTCTAAACGTGCTCATTATAAAATGACGTAAGTTGAGCAGTGTGGTGCTGGTAGTGATGGACAAAATGCCAGAGGCGATTAGATTCAATAGATATAAGCGAGTGGGATAAACCACTTAGCGTAGGCCTTGCATGACTTGGTTTGCTTTGGATGAGGAACTGCAACCCTTTTGGTCGCATGTTGTTTATTTTGACACCATATTCTGCATAATGGTACATTACGACTTTGTCAACTCGTGAGTACGGGCTCAAAATATTAACTTTATTGATAGTCAAAATAAAAGATTCTTCTTACATATAATTCTAGATCACGTAAAGTGATAGTCAACTGGTCTCAGGATGACCTGAACAAATACACCTCGAATGTAATGGACCACTCAAAGGCCTCTTTTCTTGTCACTGTCATTCACACGTTTATCTCTTAAATTTGAGTCTGTCCCTGTTCCCTAACCCCCTTCCCCCAATCCTCTAAGCCAATGAATAACTGTCAAACTTTCACAGGTTTGCTAGTCAAGGGAAGGATCGTGGCAACTTCTGGATACTGTTGTGGTAAATAGGTTGTTTCCAACATCAACCCCAATGATAATAACAGGAGTGGAATGAAATCTATTTATCGATTATTACATTCGTCTCGCAACAAATACTTGAAAGACTAAGTGTAACGGATTATTCTATTCACACATTAAGAGGCTCATTTGCAAATTTAAAAGTATCTTAAGTATACGTAAGAGTTACGGAAAGATTTCCATCGTGAGAAATATGGATAACAACAACGGCTTCTTTTATATCTTAAGGTACCTGAGGGTTGAATAAAAACATACTTTAGCAAAGAGTACAGTTAAATTTTCTGCTGACAACAAACACTCTCAAGTCAAGCCATCTGAAGACATTAAAAAATTTCTTGCACAAATCAGGGCGTTTTAAGACCGCTAATGAATGTGACACAAAAGTAATGACATCATGAACAGGATGCCAGAAACGTAGCGAGAGGACAGTGAGAATGAAATGTCACAGCTTTGACATTTCTTGTTGGAAGCAGGGTTGCCAGATGAAAATTTGGACCCAATCCTAAATTTAGAATCAAATAATCCCAAATCAACCCAAAATTATGTACGACCAACTCCTCCGCAGAGACCCAGTTTCTAATTGCTTATTGCTCCTCCGCAACTGTTTTCTCAGTAGAAGCCAAATATCAAAACCAAGATTGTACGTATCATCGAACGTCATATAAAGATATATCATCAAGCCTCTTACAGCAAAAAACTTATAAAATAAAGTTAGTTCAAAAGAGTTCAATGCTGAAATGTCATATGTACCCTCATTTTCATCCTGGGAATACAGTCTTGCAGAATTCAATTGATGAAGCATTTTGCTGGTAACTACGAATTCTTTGCAGCATTTTTCATCCAATAACAAAAATGTTCTTACGCGTAGTATTGCATCCAACATTTTAAAACTTAATCTATTGCGTAGCTTGGTTTTGATGCATGCAGCATGGGAAAATATTCTCTCTACCACTGCATTGCTTACAGGGGTTGACAAACAAGATAAAGCATAGGTGGCCAGCTCTCTGTAAGGTTTCCTCCCGGCAGAATCTATGTCTGCTTCAGATAGAAATTTGGCTCCAAAATTAACACTCGACAGAGGTAAATGATTTCTATGTCTGTCGTGAACTCTTTGCTTCAGAGACTGGCAGTGAATATTAAGCGCTTTCAATAAAATCTCTGGGTCTGCATAAGTTGCTTGAAACATGGCATTAACTTCTTCTAACTCCTTAACAATTGGAGTGGCAAAATAAAAATAGAGCTTGTTAATATCATCTTTTAGCATGTAAGCAATTTTTCTTGCTTTACATCGGGCATCTGGTTTCCCAGTTGGGTCTGCACAAGAGATGTAATGACTTCAGCTCCTCTCAGTTAACAAGAATATGGTAGAGCACTTTGCCCCTTACAAGCCATCTTGTCGCCGACATCTTCTAAAAAGGATTTAGTGTTCCTTTTCTTTCGCAGCTGAGATCCATTACTCGAAAAAGTTCCTTGTAAGCATCTCGCCTTGAAGCACTTTTCTAAAACTATTTTTGTATTTCTGAGATAATAAAGCCCAGGTGAGATGGTAACTTGTCAAAGCCTTTCTGAATACAAAGTGCGAGACTGTGACAAATACAACGCATCTGTACACAGTTTGGTGACTCGTTGCGTATTTTGGACCACAAAGAGTTGTTTTCACCAACCATATTNCCCCTTACAAGCCATCTTGTCGCCGACATCTTCTAAAAAGGATTTAGTGTTCCTTTTCTTTCGCAGCTGAGATCCATTACTCGAAAAAGTTCCTTGTAAGCATCTCGCCTTGAAGCACTTTTCTAAAACTATTTTTGTATTTCTGAGATAATAAAGCCCAGGTGAGATGGTAACTTGTCAAAGCCTTTCTGAATACAAAGTGCGAGACTGTGACAAATACAACGCATCTGTACACAGTTTGGTGACTCGTTGCGTATTTTGGACCACAAAGAGTTGTTTTCACCAACCATATTACTTGCCCCATCACTTCCAAATCCAATGCAATTTGAAAGGCTGAGACCATTTCTTTCTAAAACCAACTTCACAGCTTCGAAAAGGGTTTCTCCTGTTGTTTCCGTCACAAGTACAACCTCCAAGAAGCTAGTCACAATTTTCTCTTCTTTTTCGCTAAAGTAATGAATACACAGGCACATAGTTTTGTTTGATGAAACATTTGTTGTTTCAACAACTAAAAGAAAAAACTTCTTATCGTGAATATCATCCTGAAGATTCTCTTTCAACACAGGGCCAATGATATTTGAAATTATCTTCGCGCATTTCGTACGGTGAAGCTTTAAACTCTCTAAAGGGCTACCAATTGTATTTCGTGAACTGATCAATTGTCAGGACGGAACAATGACAACATACAGCAACAGGTAACTCTATCTCTGCCTACTTTGTAGCCTCAGTCTCCTTCGTAGCAGCTGCAGTAGGAAAGGAATTTTTTTTTATATGCTTGCATCCCCAACTCTGTTTTTATGGTTCTTTTTCCGAAAGGTCTTTTTCTTTGGCTGGAGAGACTTTCTACAGAGCTTGCAGAACCCATTTTCAGTTCCATCAGTTGCTTTCGTTAACCATGGAAATTCTTTCTCCCATTCCGTAAGGTATTTGTGCTCTGATTCGTATGATTGTTTGGATTTCGGCATTATTATGATCTTAAAAGTTGAAATGGACTCTATGTGTCGATGAATGGCTATTTCATGATTTATCAAGACTGGTCAAATGACCGAGAGGCTTTGTAGCCCGACTGCCAAATCAAACTGTGGCAGAAAGAGGATGGGTGTTTTCCCCACATAAGGACTTCACATTATCACATTTAAGAAACATAAGCAATCACATGTACATATCCACAGCTCTTACAAATTATGTTTTCTGAAAAAACCTTTTCGAAATGAATTAGGTGTTTTTCCACGAGGAAATATGTTGAAATCAAAGACATGTCAACAACTCACCTATATTAATAAATCAGGAAGTCTCAGAACAATGGAAGTTTCCTGTGGCGGTTCACATCAACAGGCAATTAAAATCCGACTGACTTTCTCCTCAAAAATCGTTTTCTTAATTTCTTGGTAATTTTGTAAATAATCCCAAAATTATTCCAGAATTTGCCTCTAATCCTAAACAAAGTTTTCAATCCCAACGGCCTTCAAATAATCCCAAATGGCAACCCTGGTTGGAAGGTGCAGAAATGTAAAGCCACACAGTTCAAGTTGGTTCGGGCCACTTGTTTATTTCTCTGTGATAAGATTACTTTTTGATAAATGGACCACCTAACCGATACACTATACATTCACAAACATTAACTGGAGAAGCTAATTACGGTGGACAAACAATTGGAATTATTTAAAGAACAGTCAAATTTGATGAAAATGAACATGAAAATTGCCGCCAATTCAGACTAAGTAAGTAAGTAAGTTTTTATTTGCCACAAACATAAAATGAAAAATGTTTACAAATGTTTAAAAAAAAAAGAAAGGCCTAGAAAGTCAATAAATTACAATTTAAAGTTAATTTACAAACTTTTGTATAAACTGATACTAAAAAGAATGTTGCATAAAAATATTACAATTTGAGTTAAAATAAAATTAATTACAGGTCACCCCTAATTGAAGTGGCAGGGATGACATTAAAAGGTCAAACCGACCTTATTTCCATAATGGTCCCTTTGGCAATTGCAACAATGGCAATTGCAACAACGGCAACAACAGCACAGTCGGTAACATCCTTCCCCAAAAATTTATTGCCCAGTACTTAACTACTCTTGAACACTGAAGAAGAAAAAAACACAAGGAACGCTCTGGTTCTTCAATCCCACACCTCGGTTTTATTCACGTGTCATATGAACTCACCTTAACGTGTAGTGTGCAAAGTCCTCTTCTTTTTTTTCCACCAACCATTTTTCGTTAAATTTTATGTTAAGAAAAAAAACCTCCTGCGCTATCAACAAAACGATTTGTCAGCTTAAACACTTGAAGACTAAAGATTACAGAGTTTCTTTATCTCGATGTCAGAGGTAGCCGTGGATGGGACATTGTTAAATGTGCAATCTGGAACCGATTCTTAGTTTAATAGTTTAGAAATGTCAATGACAAGAGTTATACTCGGAAACTGAATATTGAAGGGTACGCTATGATGTTTGCAATCAAAACCTTTAAGTTAATAAACTTTATCTGTACCAACGCAACTGATATTCTACCAGCACCAAAGTAAATATATCGTAACTGCCGTAATGCTGATTCAACTTTACGCTAAATAACAACCTGGAGAAAACGAAAGAATTTGCAATACATTCGGGGTTTAGAAATGACTTAAAAAAACACAGACAACTTTATATGCTATTATTTATGAAAATTTAGGCGTGGTTATCTATACTATCAATAAAAATATTTGGGGCAATGAACCTGCTATTTCTTGTATTTGGATGGTAGATTCACCCAAATCAGACTGCAACCATTAATTTACATCAAATGTCTTACCTTATTTAAGTGACAAGAAATATTTAAAAAATCAAATGGCATTAACGATACCAATTAAATAATTTTTGAAGAAAAATCATTAATGGAAAAAAAAGAGAAAGGTGAAACAGACAAAACCAAAAAAAACTAAATTAGCAAGAAGCTGTTTCCGTGCCCAAGGTGCGAGTTTCACAGCATTATAAAATATGGAAGTGAAAATATTTCACTTCCATAAAGAAATTTGCTATTTCATTTATTTTTAATCTCTTACTAGCTTTTATGTCTAAAAAGCAAATGCAAACAAATTTTCAGACAAGGCAACAATTAAAGATTGAATTTCTGGGAGGAGCTATCTATCAGGTCTCAAACATTTTTTCTTAATATGATTAAAACCACCTTGAAAACAAATACTTCGTGAGTAGTAAGGGGCAACAAGGGCCAAAGAGGTGAAGCCTGTTTTATTTCCTTCCTCCGTGATTAAAATTCATGTGGTAGCCTTCAACTATCAGGGGAAACGAAGGTTCCGAATCCCCGAAATCCTGTAAAAAGTCCCAAACTATTACATGACTGGAAAAATAGTTCTGTCCAAAAATATAATCCCTAAAGAATTTTCAACTGGGTAGTATGAATAACAGGTTCTCAAATGGCCGGATCTAAATGAACAGAAGCAAGAATTTTTCTGCAGGCAATCTGGTGGGGGGTTATTGTATGGGAGATAACCAAAGTCACTGTGATGCTTTTTAAATGGAAACATAAAAGATGCCGCACTACTTAAAATAGGAACAGCTGGATCATGGTTGACAAAAAACAATTTGAATAATGGCTCTTAGTTTCAAGATATTCCACTGAATGTCTTTTATATTGCACATAGATCATGTTTGAAAACGAATATTTGTGAAGAAATGTAGAATGATGTGGACAAAATCACTGAAATGCCCCTTTGATGATGAAAGCAAAACAATAAAAATATTTTTCTTAAGTATAAATAGTTCTTAAGGTTCCACAGTCGAGTCAAGGAAATTAAGAAATCGCACTTGGGGCAAGACACAATCAAAAGGTGAGTCAAAATTTAGTGACGTTTGGGAAGGAAAATGCGTGTGGAGGTCTTTTCACACGCCTACAAAATTAGATATTTAGCTATTTAAATTACATGTTTATAACTATTTTTTGACAACCTGCTTGCCTTCCATCTATTCATGCATGCAACTATGCAAGTATGTATGTATATATGTATGCATGTATGTATGGATGTATGGATGGATGGATGGATCAAAAAATAACTGTAAAAAGGTGTTATATCATGGCAAATTACGGAACCCTTGCATTTGACCAGTACGTTATAGAGGTGCTGAATCTGCCACTACTTAATACAACTTTAAATAAAAAGAGAATGCAAACGTGTACGACAATTCAAAGTATTTGGGCGAGTTATGTCTGAATTCCACTAAACTTTTATCGCCAGAAGGGCTTTTCCGATCCAGCCGAGTGCAGCAAAAAAGCTTTCGACCAAAATAAACGTTATTTAAATTTCGATATTCAACTTTTGGACCATAAGTCGTTTACTTGAGACGATTTACGCTAGAATTTTAGGGAGTAGCTACCAGTTCTCAAACATTATTTTCAAATATGAATAAAACCATCTTGAAAACATATAATTGATAGTAAAGGATAGACATATATATGACAGATATCAGAAACAAAGAAATGGATTTGAAAACAAGTCAACTAATTCAAATAGCTCATCTTGTTAAAATTGTAAATAAAAACTGCACTAAGGGAAATGTATTTGTAGGAGGGTCATCTATTCCTTGTGCAATAAAAAATGGCACTGAAAAAAAAATCCCATTGTACAGGGAAAGTCTCAACCCTAACACATAAAAGGAGCTTGGCCTCATTTACGACTTAAAGCTTTGATGTAAGACTAGAATAGAATATACTAGAAATGCAACCGATTGACCAAGATAGACCAAGCACTTGCTTGTAAAAGCTGTTTTGTAATTTAAAAATTTTTTAATTTAAAACTATAAAATATCTTTCAGTCATATTTGAACTAACCGAACATTCCCCAAGTTCGTATGAAAAAAAACCCGTCTGCGCCGCTACTTCCGTAATCACTTCGAAAAACAATTGGGGAAATGAAGGATCAATATTAACAATATTATTTACGTGCCTAATAAATGAGGGAACTCTTCAGTTAGAAAGACGTTAAACTGTTTCTGAACGGCTGTTACAAATTAGGCAATAATTAAAATCTTTCTGATATTCCCGTGGTGACCTTTGCAGCCTTGTGCAATAGTTGACTATTGTTAGCAAGTTTAATAACGGTTTCTCTCACCTGAAGTGAGCAATGAGGAGGCTGTCAAACCAACAAGATATTTGGCACTGACACAATATTACAATACCGAGGTAAAGAACATCGTTACCAGACAATTGTAAATAATAAAAGTTCTTTCTCGTATTTTCTGTCTTAAAATAAGAAAAATGATTCTGTATGGAACGTCATTCTTACTTTATATCATACTGCAAAGAATATATTTTTTAAGAATGGGATGAGAAAAAGGTCAAGGCATTTAATTTTCGTGAATTCAGTTATTATTTGCGTTATTATTTAATATTGGTACTGCCATGTCAAATTGATATTTTTTTCTTTTAAGTCGAATTAGCCTACCTTCCTTTAAAACGCTTTTTTTAATTTCCTAAGATTAAAAAAAACTCTTAAGAAACTTTTGACTGCTGCAGTTACCAAATTTTAAAGAAACTTTTTGAGTACTTGGGCCAAACTGAAGTTTCTTGCAACAAAAAAATACATGTATTAAGCCTTTACATTCTGTTTTTCAATAGATAGTTTGATTGTTCTGTTTTGACTTCAAAATTAAATACCTGGAACATTTTTCTTGACAAGCTTTAAAATATACATGTATAAACATATATGTATATAACACATACTTGCACAGTAAAGTAATCATTTTCCTCTATGTATAAAACAGAGCAAGTATAAAGTATGGCAAAGAAAACAAGTAAAATTACATAATATTTGTAACTTAAGGTTTCTTGTTTTAAGTATTTATCGATGAATGTACATTGTAAGAATAGTAAGAAATTTAAAGTTACAAATATTACGTAGTTTTACCTGTTTGGTTTACCTTACTATATTTGTGCGTGTGTGTGTGTGTGTGTGTGTGTATGTGTGTGTGTTGTAGATAGGTTTTTGTTAAAGAGATTAAAATTATGCGAAATTGTTTTCCTTAATTATTCTATTAGGTCAATTACGGTTGTCTTCCTTGATCATAAATACTGACTGAATTGACGGTAATCAAATAACTGGGCCTTTTCTTCACCCCATTCTAACAAAAATATATTTCGTGCAGTATGATGTTAAGTAAGAAAGAAACGTAACACAGACTCATTTTTTTGATTTTGAGATAAAAAAAAATACGAGAAAGAACTTACTTTAATATTCAAAATTGTCTGGTAAAGATGGCTTTTTTCAGTATGATAATATTGGAGGGTGAGTGAGTTGGTGGAAAATGCTTTGGCGCAAAAATCTTGGGCCAAAATAATTATCGAGGGAATTTCCGGGGGCAAATTTTTAGGGGGCAAATATCCTACCACCAAGTGGGTCCGACAAGTCAACGAGTTATTTAATTTGCCCTCTATTTCTTCGAGTATTTCGTTGTTTCCAAATATATGGCCCATTCACACATTTTGTCTCCAAACGCCGCAGCTCAAGAGTTGTGGTCGCTCGAATTTGTTTTCTGTCCTTCCTGATTTCGTTGGGTGCGACAACATCACAACGCTTAAAGACAAAAAGGGTTCATATGATCCCTTAATTACAGTTCCCGATTTGTTGGAAAGCCTGTTTCTCAGTCAGTTTAAAATTTCTACAGAAAAAATGGATCTTTTTTTTTTGGTTAAATCCAAACATTACTGCCTTGTACAAATGGGAAAAAAACCCGTAAGCTTATCTTCTGGTAATTTTAAAGGCACGTCCTATATTTGGGCAACGGTCCGTATTATTTGGATTCAACTTTCCTTTTTAACTTCTTCGTCTTCTTCCTTCTTCTAGCTTTATCCCACTTTTTGCGTGGGGTCTCCCCGGCAGTTAATCTCCTCCACGATGTTCGATCCTTGGGGTCATCCTCTTCTGTCCCAACTTACTTCATGTCATTTCGGATGTATTTCATCCATCTTAGGTTGGGACGCCCTATTCTTCTTCTATCAGGTGGTGCCATCTCCATCATTCTCCGGCAGACAAAGTTCTCATCGTGGGTTTGAACATGCCCGAACCATCTCAACCTTGCTCTTCTGCGTCTCGCTGTGATGTTCTCAACATCCCCTCCCTCTAATTTTATTCCCTATTAAAATCTTGTTAAAATATTTATTCAAGCATATAACTTGTGCTTTTCATTTATTTATATTGCGAAGAAAGGGGTTAAGGAAAAGGGGAAAAGTTGGCATTGACAAAAAGAATACGTTTCTGGCCAAGAAAAATCTTCGGTTCCTGTTTCGTGACCACCAATTAACTTCAATCCCAATTGTCTGAACGGTCTGACAGAATGGCTCAACAAGGTGTTAAATCTTAGCAAACTTTATGGCCCATCGTGTATTGTGTTGTGCTCAGGCCTTGTCAATACAAATTAATTTCTATTAAAAATGTCACCTGTCAAAATTCAAAAAATTTGCAGCTGAGACTTAAAAATTCAAGGTTTTACGTCCTGACTGTGTTGATTGCATTGTCCTGTATTTTGTTGGGCAAGTCTCACGCCATCAATATCCTTCCCACTGAACTCGTCTCTCTCTGCACGTGAAACGTGCAGAGTGTGACAAGAAACAATTGATGATTGATTCACCGGTTATTCTAACGATTCACCCCTCGTTGTGCCGTTGCATACCAGGAAGGAGGTGAGAGAACACTCGTTGCAAATATTGGTTTGGTTATGGTAGAACTAACAAAGGTGAACATGCCCTTACTTGAAACTCTAAAATCAAGAAGCACATGAACCAACAGCTCTTTTCAATATATTACAAAAAAAAATCCTGTAAACGAAAAACAGCAATGCATATACTTACTTTTCAAACATGACAACAGCAATCGTGGTTTTAAAAGTCCACTGCAAAAACACATACCACAAAAAACAATACCATGGTGTGCAGACCAATCTATCTTGTACATAACAAAATGAACAGCAAAATACGAAATGGAAATTTTACGCAAGACCTTTAGTCATTCAATTTATATTTGTTTCATGCTGTACTCAAAATATACCATGATTTGGTTTCAGACTTGCCTCCACAAAACACTTCAATTTGATTCTTATTAATTTTAAACAAAATTAATAAGCTTTCTGGTCATATTTATGTATCCGCATTTCAACTGTCTGTTGTCACTGATTCGAGTTAACTTCACAGTTATCCTAAAGTACAGACGTCACATCGGGGGTTATATTTTCCTTCATAATTTCGTTTGCACGTCTTGGATTTTACATCAAGGGTTGTGGTAGGGTGGAAATCGGAACCTCTTGCAGCCTGGTTATCTCCTTACCACTTGACTGGTATCTTAATTTTTACTGGTTGGTGTAGTCAGTTCAGTATTTTTTTCTAGAGAGGATCTCTTTAGTGCCCTTTATCTAGTCCATTTTTTCCCAGTCCATTTTTATTGTACTTTTTTTACTACATACAGATATCTACGGGGGTTGATCATCAAATAACAAAGAGAAAAGACTGCTACCTGAACACAACAGAAGCTGCATTTAATATTCACTGGTAATATATGCAGCAGGACAAGTTTTCCAAGTAAATATGAAGTCTCATGACAACTGGAATTTATCACCACCAGGGCGCCGTAGCTTCAATGTTAAAATAAATAATACGTCTGGGTTTTCTTGCCAAGAAATTCACATTGGAACCTTGAAGTGGATACACGAATAGATACCAAAATGAGCGCCGCAGCAAAAAAACCCAACAAAACTCATTGCAGACCACATCATTAAAAGCTTTTAAAGCATGTGAAAATCTGCAAACAGGTCCGGGCTAACTTTTATTGTTGTGGGTCGGCTCTGCATGGCTCAGACCGTTGAAATTATCATTTAGTTCAGAATATAACTTAGTTGCTTCAAAAATGGAGGAAATTGCGGTACTGTTAATAAGATTTGTAGTCACTTCCCCAAAATACTTGCCCAGAAAAACACAGGCATTGTAAACTGGTTGGGTTTTTGACTGTGTTGCACCGGATTGTCTGCCAGCTTTTTCAGAGGCTTGCGTCTTGAATGGTTGATACTCAGAGACGAATGGGCTACAATAGGCTGTTTTCTGCAGATAACCCAGTCGAGTTGTTCCTTTTTACAGAGATGGTGGTAGTCAACTTTTTTCTAGGGTGACATGCGATCATTGCAGTCTTCACGGTTCCCAAAGGTCCTCGAATTAACTTGAATTCAACATTGAACATCACTTGGGGTCTGCAAAACGCCAATGTTTGGAGGCATTGAAGACTCCATTCACATCATGTATCTCAGCACGCTAGAAAACTTGCTCCTTCAGAAATTTAACCTTCACCAGCAGCATGACCCAGTGACCTGGTTTGTTCTTTGCATTTACCACATGGAAATGACATTCCGTTGACATTCCGTTGACATTCCGTTGTCTCAAAAACAGTAAAGCTTTTCAAACCGTTAGGTAAACAACAAAATGTTCAGACAAACACAGCAGGATTTTATAGTAAATAACAGGGATCTTCTCAAATTACCATGAGAAGACAAGCCGATCTTTCACCTCTTTGCAACCTAATCATGGTTTTGGTAGTTAAATTTTATTTCAACAGAGGACAGCAGCCATGAGAAAAGCTAAGGGGGCCTAACCCTCCGAAAAAACAGAGCCACCCACGCAGAAAAAAAATAATTTAATACAATAGATATTCGATTATCCGCCCCAGTTTGGGGAGTGTTTCTTGAACTGGGTACAGATAACCGTAAATTACGGATAACTGAATTTTAAAAAATTGTTTTGATTATTAGCTGGTTTGTTGTCCTGGCTCTCGGCTTAATGCTCTGTTATTATGTAGCCCATCCAGTATCTCCTCTTTTCTCTGATTTATTTCTTCTTAAAATATGACCGTTATCTTGCAGTTTTGTGTCACCAAAATTTGAGATTAAAGTCTAGTGCCTCCGCGTCCTGCCCCCTTATTGCACTGATGCGGGGAGTAATTAATAAAGAACATAGCGTTTTATGACGTTAAAGCTTTATTTCGTTACCTTTAATGGGATTTTCTTTTCCCTGGTCTGACATGCACAAGTAATTAATAAAAAAGAAACGCCTTTCGGTTTTACAACTTTATATCAAGCTTCGTTTTGTTACCTCCATAATTAACGCCTATTCCCCAGATACGTACACTGATGTGAATCATCTTCCTGGTATAGGACAGAACACAGATTTTGCTAACGTGCGCCGCGTTCTACCCCTATTGCCTCACTTTGGTCTCAGCTAAGTTTTTAAATGGTGGATGTGCGAGGCATACAAACAAATTGCTGCATTCTTTCGGATTAGCAAATTCTTTGCTTAGCGTACCCGCTCTCTTTTTACAAATTTTCTGACGATTAATAGGCTTAATGAATTTAATGAACAAGTATGAAAGAGGCCGCCTGTGGAAGTTGAGCTTCTCTGTGAGGCGTCCAACTGTCCGCGTGTTCTGCCAAAGCTTTCAACTTGGATTATCTGTTACTAAATTACTGGAAAAAGCAGCTTCTTCCCCCCCCCTCAAATTCTGTTTTTGTCTCTGGTGTTTCCGAAAGCAAAATCTGAAGACTAAAAGTTAACGTTTTTAGTTTTGCAGTTTATTTGTTTGAAGAAAAGGAGGCGAAACAAAATTCACAAAACGACCCTTCCTAACCAACTTAATATGTATCACTTGCATAAGAAAAGCGTACGTAGGGAGAGGGAGAAGGGGGAAGAGGACTATTGTTGTTAGTATCACAAAATCTTTTACTGACACCAGCTATGGTTATAACATTATAGTCTGGCCACAAATACAAGGCTGCATAAAGATTGTGACAAAATCTGAAGTGTGTGACTAGAACTGCAGTATTCCTTGGGTCACTTCACGATTTTCTTATTCTTGGAAATACGAAGATACATCAAGGAACGAACGACGTAAATGTATATTTTAGTTGTCCTACAATAGTATCACTACCGAACACAAACACATTTACACATTTTTATTCTTCATTTCTGTAAAAATTCGCGTATAGGAAGTGACCATCAAGGCAAAACCTCATTGGAACCCCCCCCCGATATATTGGAAGGTTGGGGTTTTCGAAGCGACAAATATTATTTTTCTTGGGTCCCTGTTTCCTTAGTTCTGGGTACCACAAAGATACCGGCAGCCATGCTTGTTTTTGCTGGGCTCAATCGCTTTGCAGATTATATTGGCAAATTCTGATTTTTATTAGGGTGGGTGGGTTGATAGGCATTTGCTTCTTGGAAAAATATCAGGTTTTCCATTTGGTAGACTTTTCTGAGCCATGCCTTTTATGACTATGCTATTTATGACTTTATATTAGTCATCGCCGTACATTATTTATCACTTTACCACTATTTAGCAATCTTTTTTGTCCTGCTGGTTTGGTTCGCTCCGCTCCCCAGCAGACTTACACTTTACAGCAGTGTTCCCGCCAAAATCCATGTTCCAGCCTGTTCCAGGCGGTGGGTATTCACTCAGCCAAATTTTGGGGGGCACGGCCTGGTTTCTGGAGCTATCGCAACAAAACTTGCTATGGATATGTATTGGCAAAATGCGCAACTTTTTAAAATTAATTATATGCATCTCAATTAAATATTGAGTAATAATCTTATTCGTTAAAAGTGTGTCAGGATGGCCGAGTAGTCAAAAGCCCCACACTCAAGGTTGTTAGACTTTCTCTAACAAGAGGTTTCTGGTCCATGAATGTATGAATGTGGGCGTGGCTTCGAATATATATAAGTAAACAAACAAACGAAAATAGTCAAGTTCCTCTGCTACCATTTACAGTGCTCGATGGAAATCCAGAGCGAATGTACAAGGTAAAAGAGAAAACTCAAAGCTTGTGTATTGAACTCGTGTATAGTTATATACACAAGTTTTAAGCTTTCTCTTTTACCTTATATATATGTATTATATATATATATATAAAAGGTATATTTTCTTGACCGAAATTTACATTGACAATCTACTGGAACTACAAATAGTAATAAATGTAATTATTTGTTACAATTATTACCCAGCGCAACTCAGTTTTTTGCTTGGAACTTCAGTAAAGACAGCACAAGCATCGCATTTCCAAAAGAGTGCTGTTGAAAATTTAGGAAAAAGATGATAGTGGTTTAATTGAGGAGGTGGATCAGATGCTGCTATACCAAGTTTTGGCGTGAACTCAACTTTGACAACCAATCTAGCCACATTCACAACTTAGCTGAAGGCCTGCCTCACCATGTGTAACTGTAAGTAATATATCAGTTACAGTAGCAGGCCCTGCGAGCGAGCCAGCAGGACAACTATTCTCCTGCTAATACCGGATGAACACTAACGGAAAAGTATTAGCAGGAGGGTCGTGTATTCCTAGTGTTATTAATTACTTTGTTTTTTGTTTCACTTAATTTTATTTATCACACTCCGCATGTTGGTTGTTGCCTTCAGCGTCAAAATTGTACTGACTTCTGGTAATAACAAGATACAAAGGAAAACCATGACCACCCATAACTCATATCATCACCATTAATATTGATCAAGTTGTCATCAACAGGCTTTCCGAGCACTGTTTTCCCAATGTTCACAAATAACGGAAATTCACATTCTGACTTGGCTCCATGGAAGGTCAAGCCAGAAACATATTTAACCTTGAACGGAAGTTAATATTTAGAATCAAGTTACAAATTGCAATCGCGACGACAGTAAGTTCACTCGATTCAAAAGCATCAAAGAAAGGTGAGGTTTCAATTTTGGTGCCCGCAAAATAGACAGGATTTTAAGCCCATAAGGGTGTCAGTCACAAAGGATGAAATGAAAAGAAAACGAGACCACAATCTGCAAACAAAACAAAGCATGAATTTGGAATCAACAAAAGCAAGGATGTATAGTATAAAATACTGGACAAAATCTTTCTCGTTCTTCTTTTTGCCACTGTCACTTTGTCTCCCCCTTTCTTTCGTTCCCTCTGTTCCTTCCCCTACCTTCCGACAATCAATTTGGGTAAAGCCTTGGCTACAAAAAAGCGCCAATCAAGGGATCTTCAAAAATCTTTTTCAAAAGCCAATGATTGCGGGCTGAAAATCTTTAAAGGATCTTACACGCACGGAGTGCTTGCATTCTGATTACTAGTAGAAAGACTGCCCACATCTCGTATTCTGAGAAAATATCAAACCAGCAGAGAAGGACGCTGCTTGTTTTTACCATATGTTGCAACCGAGGAATCGTATCGCTCACCAGAGTACCAATTTCGGTTTAGTAGGTGCCCTATTTCTAGAATAATACCAAGGATTGCAAATGCCGTCACTGAGTGGTGTTTGCAAAATTACTGAAATATTTTCTACCTGCAAACATCTAAACTGCAACATGTTTTGGGTGTGCAACCCGGGAAGTATTTTTAAGACAAATCCACCAAAACAGGAATTTGCTGTGTGTGGATTAAAAATTCCGCACGCGGTCACGTAGTGATACATATATATATATATAAATAAAAAATTTCCCCCCTGGTAACGATGATGATGTATTATTTGTTTTATTTGCCTTTGATGAGCATTGATCCTGGTGGGCAAGCCAGTTTCAAATAAATATTAAATACCATGATTTTATAAAAATTTGGTGATGTGCCTTTAATTTCACTCAAGAATAACTTGCATGATTCATTACCTTATTCTTATGAGGAAATGTTTTTTCATATATGTGACATTATTTTCGTTTCAACAAACCTTGGGTTAGCAATGCAGCAACAAACCTATCTTCACAATTAAACATTGAAAAAAGCAATCACGTGTTCATCTGAATCGATTTTTTTCTTTAACTATCAGTCTCGACCTATTTCGATAAGATCTTCTTAAGTTTTCACTTTACCATACCCAACTCGCGCAGCCTTCGTATTCTCCCCCGTCGACGTATTTCTCTCTGCACACATTTACCACCCTCAGTCAACAGCACGTTCAGGCGTGTTTCAAACAGTGACAGCAATCCAATGTGATGGTTGGCAGTGAATAGCCTCAGAATCATAAATCCTTGTTCTCCTCTTTCCCAAAAATCTTATATGCATGCTAATAGACCGTGCATAAGCAAGAACATGTGCTTGACGCTGGTAAAAGGTACGACTTGTGCCCTAGCATTCGTCATCAACAAGCATACTTCCTTGCGATACTTCCGCCAGTCTATCAAATTAAATCAAATTAATGATGCAATTGGAAAGCACTAATGGGGGGAGGGGGGAGGTGTTGATTATATACTGCAAGAACGCGAGTGGGGTCATATAGGAATAATTATTGACACTTGCTGTCGTCCATACTAGTTTCTTGTGTTTTTTTCCCAAATATTTCTGACATATACGGGAGTTTCATGCTACGAGTATCAAAGTCTAAACTAAACAATAATGGCATGCCAAATATTCTGCAAGATAAACCCTTTAACTTTTCCACCTCACTCCCTCGATTTTCCAGTGCCACTAAAATATATTCAAACATAGCCCGCGAAAAAAATCCAATACATCAACAAGACGCCTTTGGAAAGATTCCCATTTCAACTGGCAGCACACAAATCAAACGATGTAACAAAATTTAAAGTCATTTAAGATAACGCACGGGGCACGTACGGCTCAACTGGGCCAAATCCCCGTTGTTCTGCTTTCTTTTTCTACTACTTCTTCTTCTTTTTCAGGTACTACATCCGATGTGGGGCCAGGAGATCATTTCCTGCCATATTCATTCATTTTTCTGCTACTATTCTTCAATGTGACGCAAGCGGAAATGGAGATTGACTTGTTAATGTTTTCTCGGGCTTTGTGCTAACAACACACACACTAAATCATTCCTAATTGTATTACCAGTATTCTTTTTTTAATTAAATGCATGAAGAGTGTTGTATTTGTTTGCAACGGAAATTCAGGTAAATAATGCCACCTTTGTTTCAACGATTTAACCTTGGACCTTAACGTGTTGCCACATTATTTGAAATGTGGATGGGGCAGAGTCTCAACATGTTGGATGGTATGGGGGTAGGTACATAAAGAATGAAAGTCACCTTAAAAAGTCTGAAAGACGACAAAGAAACCAAATGAAACTTGAAAATAAAAGGAACCTAAACTTGAATCTTCCTGATATTAAAAATAACAAGAACAAATAGTGAAATCGTTCTGGGCGATTTAACTATTTGGACCTTTCCGAAACAAAATATTGTTATTGAAATAATGCAATATATTTATATATAAAATCAATTAGCCTATGGCTAACATGGAGATTAATATATCAGAACATAAGTTGGCTACCACAACGTGATTTGACTATCACTATTGTGTTTCAAATCCGGGCCGTTGGGTTCTCAGTCCATGAACAAATACATTGCACACTCTTTAAGAGTGCAATAAAATAGTCGCCAAACCTTGAAGTCCTTCATCAGTTCTCCACAAAGGCAGGGCAGTGAAATAAATCTTTGTTTCAGCATTTCATTTTCATCAGAGGGATGGTTTGTATACATATAATCAATTAGGCAATAACCAGCATGGAGATTAATATATCTCATATATATCAATAAAAAAAATATATATAAATATAAATTTCCGTGTCAGCAATAGTCTGATTGTTTATATGATTATATATATATATATATGTATTATACTGATACATAGTCATAGTCATTAGTTGAACTGACACCAAATTAAACCAGCCAGAAAGATCGAAATGAAAAATTGTCTTTTCTTCTTTTCGTCACCCCCTTAACTGATAATATCAGATATGGCAAGGAACTTTGAAGAAATACTGTTTTTCCGATGAAAATAGGTTAGCTTAGGTTAGTGCAAGTTGGAAGATCAAGGCATTTCACCTGTGCAACGCCAAACGTTATTCAAAACGGAAAATACAGCGGGTATGGTGCCAAAAAAGTTTGNAGCAATAGTCTGATTGTTTATATGAGTATATATATATATATATATATATATATATATATATGTATTATACTGATACATAGTCATAGTCATTAGTTGAACTGACACCAAATTAAACCAGCCAGAAAGATCGAAATGAAAAATTGTCTTTTCTTCTTTTCGTCACCCCCTTAACTGATAATATCAGATATGGCAAGGAACTTTGAAGAAATACTGTTTTTCCGATGAAAATAGGTTAGCTTAGGTTAGTGCAAGTTGGAAGATCAAGGCATTTCACCTGTGCAACGCCAAACGTTATTCAAAACGGAAAATACAGCGGGTATGGTGCCAAAAAAGTTTGCATATGGCTGCCGACAAAAAAGTGCTAAAAGCCATTATTTCAATTTGAGTAAGCTTCTGCATGTGATGCAAGGATTTTGTGCAAACAAAGCAATGATTTTCAAACTTGGTTGTTTTTATGCGTATCTTTTTGAACTAAGTACATTTAAATTTCTTTTTAGCTCCTGTTGAAGAAGCTTACCCTGTCAAGACGGGTTACCCTGTAAAGTAATATTTGCCATCGTTTAATATATTCTATACATTTTTACACGTAACAGAAAGTGTTACTGAAGAAATGCAAAGGCAAAAGTTAATATGATCTACTGTTGCACATCCAATGAGTTCTGGACAGAAGACTTCATCAACAAATCCAAGAAACAATTTTAACATTATTTTGGCAAGGTTTCGTTAATAGAGGGGGGGGTCACATATTTCTACTTCGGTAAACAGTGGCAAACGGGGGTGTCAGTGGCTACGTGGAAGTTTCGAAAGTTGCCTGTATTAAGACGAGGTTTGAGAAGTGTGGCCAAAACGACCGAGCCAAATTTAACACTTCAGAATATTAAAATTTGTAACTGATCAACCGTTTGCCTCGTTTTAATACATTGACGGGGTGGAATGTACATGTTAAATCAACAGATGAACCTAAAACAAAATGCAAGGTAATTTTTGCCATCCTCAGTCGACCTTCCTGTCACACGGAAGTTTCGATGAGTGTTGAAATTTCGAAAACTGATGACGCCCGGGTATTAAAGCTGTAATTAACAAGTTTCCCCTCTTTCAGTGGCCTTTTTTCACCTTTACTGCTTTTTAGACATTCCCGTTATCTCTCTTGAGGACGACGGGTGTTTTAATTATCAAGTGGAAGGGAGATAGGCCATCAATGTCACGCTCGTGTATCACAGTTAAAATGAAAAAATGCCCATTAGGTACCAAGGCCAATGCGTAGTATCATTCTTACTCTTACTTCTGTTATAATTATTACTGTTATTATTACTATCATCATCATTATTACTATCATCATTATTATTATCAGCATTATTATTACTATCAACATCATTATCATTATTATTACTGTAATTATAACTTCTTCCAACAATAGTCACACTGTATATAACCACCATAATCCTATCTCTAAAAACTTCTGAAAATATCGTCCTTTGATTCGTGGTTTATAATCCATCCTTGCCAGTTTCCTTGTATATCTTTCCATTAGCTCTTTAGGCACATTTGACCAGTCGTATTACTTTCAGCGAAATGCGTCACGCTTAAAACATCGACAACAAACATGAGCGATTTCTTTCCACCAAACTTTCCAATATAGTCATTCGAATTAAATACTAAATATTCTGTCATAGAAACCAACCACGGTCAAACCCTGAACTCTTATCTGCTAATAATTTTGTTAGTAAAGTATTTAATTTTATTAAATAGGTAAGCCAGCTCAAGCTGCCTTGACTAGTGAGGTTTGTAATTATATGTCTTTGGATAAAAAATAAACAGTTTCCACTCTTATTATTATTTTGTTAAATTTTATTTTTGATTTGCTTTTCAAAACACCGCATAACCAGTGACCAAGGGCGAGGAAAAATTGCAAAGTTTTGTTGTGTTTAAAATAGTTCTTTATTATCTTAAAAAAACAATAAAATGCATTTTCAAAAAATATAGCAAAATCTATAATTTATGACATTTCACAAACATCAATTAAACATTACCACAGAAAGTGAAAAAGAAAAAATTCAAAACAGTGGAAAGGTGATGTGTATAGATAGTGCTTTGAGTGCCATTCAGTACTCCTTTTTGGGTTTCTTGAAAAGAAGAGTTTCCAGCAATTTTCTTGAGACATTTATTAGTTCCTTTCTTTATCAGGCACAAGACACCAACCACAACCGGGTGAATTTTAGTTTCTAGATTCCACATCTTTTCAATTTCGGTTTCCAAATCCTATTTTTCGAGCTTATCAAACACTTTTGCGGAAACATTTCATTATCAGTATTATTATTATTATTATTATTATTATTACTATTACTGGTACTTACAGTATCATTTTGGTGTTTCTCGGTGAAGCAAGTTACAGTTACGTTGTGTCCAAGTAGTGCAACACATGGTAACTATTTTCTCTACAATAATGTACAATAATAAACAATAATTATGTTTGTTAGCACAGGCTGAGAGCTCCAGCGAAATATGGTTCTCGTAAGATTTTGTAATGTTTCTTGTTGGTCTATGCTTGCTTATGTTTCGGTTAATTCTCTCCTATTTTAATGAAAGTAGCAGTTTAATACAATTGGGGGAAATNCTTTTGCGGAAACATTTCATTATCAGTATTATCAGTATTATTATTATTGAGTGGTGGAGCAATACGAGCCCATGGGGGACTCAGGGGTAGAAACCCCAGCAAACCCATCCGACTATTATTATTATTATTATTATTATTATTACTATTACTGGTACTTACAGTATCATTTTGGTGTTTCTCGGTGAAGCAAGTTACAGTTACGTTGTGTCCAAGTAGTGCAACACATGGTAACTATTTTCTCTACAATAATGTACAATAATAAACAATAATTATGTTTGTTAGCACAGGCTGAGAGCTCCAGCGAAATATGGTTCTCGTAAGATTTTGTAATGTTTCTTGTTGGTCTATGCTTGCTTATGTTTCGGTTAATTCTCTCCAATTTTAATGAAAGTAGCAGTTTAATACAATTGGGGGAAATTTTAAGATGCTTGTGAAATGTGATAAATGATTTAAAATCCAAAATTGTACAAATACACAAAGAGTTTCAAGATATATAACTTTATTATATTTAACGGTAGCGCGTGATGCAGTTAAGAATTCCACCTTTATATCCCCTACTCCCGTCATTCCGTGCCTGTTTTCGAACTGTTCAAGTAAAGCGACTGTAAACTGTCCAGAAATTACTGTACAAGCCGCAAAAGACAAGCATAACAAATGTTCTTACTAATATAAGTTACTTTCCCCTTCGATACGAACATCAATGAAGATAATGAAGTCAAAGCAGAGTGATACCAAACATTAAACGTAAAAATAGTACCAGACAGTGGAGTTTTGGGGGCTGTTAACCCGACGTTTGGAAATGGTTAAAGGCTGTTGATACCAAGTGAGGTATGGGGCAAATACAACAAGCAAGCCTACTCAGTATAGGCCGAGTAATCAGAAAAGTACTTGGCACAAGAAGTGATTAGAAATTGACTAGAAGCTGCTTAAATAGATTGAAAGTGGAGGTTTTTGATAGTGGGGTTTTCATCAAAGAAATAAAATATCAACTTTCATGAGAAAGGAATTTCTTACTGAACTCTGACCTACTAAGACCGCATATTTACTTAAAAATCTCCTCACAGATCAGTGGCATGTATGTCTAAGCTCATGACTGAGGCTTTATGTTAATAATCACAATCGTTCATGGGAAATACAAACTTAGACATACATGTTCGCAAACACAAAACGTACACTTTAATTAAAAAAATCCAGTTCTGTTTTAACTTTTAAATCCCATAAATTGATTTAGTGATTCGCTCAGTGAACGTAAAATTCATGAGCCAGCTATTGGCATTACACGTTCATGCAGTTAAACTACGTTAATACCTAACAAGTAAGTTGTTAAATATTAACTAGGCATATGTCATTAGAATATGTACTATTAAATTCAAAAGAGCATGGCCAAATAAATGAACTTAGGTGGGTAGATGGGTAGGTACGTAGATGGGTAGGTGGGTGCGATGTAGTGACTACTCGAGGCCCTAGGATGATTGGCGCCGAGCGAAAATTAAACAATCTTTGCTCCCTGAAATAGTCAGAAAACGCATTGTTTGCATCATATTTTTTTTTGGTATTGTTGCAAAACCGTGTTTCTTAGGTTTCAATGAACTTTTAAAAAGATGTTGGAACTTCAAACAGCTGTTGCCCCCGAAAGCTTCTCCTTTCTAGTGCCCATAATGAAAGTAAAATGTTAAATAAAAAAAATAGACTTCCAAAAAATGTACCGTTATCATACTACTATTACTACTACTTACTACTACTACTACTACTACTACTACTACTACTACTACTACTACTACCACTACTACTACTACTACTACTATTACCTCTACTACCACCACTACCACCACTACTACTACTACTACTACTACTACTACTACTACTAATAATAATAATAATAATAATAATAATAATAATAATAGTAGTAATAATAATAATAATAAACAAAGTTCATGTCCAGCATGACAGCCCGCACAGGGAGATGGTATTCACCTGCCGGACGAGAAAACTTAACCCCGGCTACCGACCAGTAGCTTTAGAGGTTAAGCACCTTCCTCAATATGTTGGTAGTTCCAATGATGGTAGATGTTTGGAGTCCACCCAAGACATCAGGGATGCCCAACTCTTTCAAACTGCGCTCCAAGCGCTTCGTCACCACTCCTAAGCTTCCCACGACGATTGGGACAACGCTGGTACATACACTATGTAACTTTCGGATTTGTTGGGCCAAGGGAGAATACTTAGTGATCTTTTCTTCTTCTTTAGCTGTCACATTTCGATC
>RDPX01000007.1:4269626-4289019 GCA_003991215.1 Morbakka virulenta | reverse complement strand
ACAAGAGGCGTCATGATAACGTAGCGAGAAAGATCCATTGGGATATATGCAAGAAAAGAGGACTGGAATGCAGTAAGAAATGGTACGAGCATACCCCTGAAGGAGTTTTGGAGAGTGATGATGTAAAGTTGTTGTGGGATGTAAATATCCAGTGTGATAATGTGATTGAAGCAAGAAGGCCAGATTTAGTCTTGGTAGAAAAGAAGGAACATACGGCAATAATCATTGACATAACAGTACCGGCGGATGCGAACGTGGCAGAGAAGGAGAAAAAAAAAGTAGAAAAGTATCAAGATCTGAAAAGAGAAATAAAAAGACTGTGGAAACTGAAGAAAGTAGAAGTTGTCCCTATTGCTATTGGAGCTCTGGGATCCGTGACCAAAGGATTTAAAAAGTGGGTTGAAAAGCTTGGGATTCACTGTAACTTAGGAGTACTTCAAAAGACAACGTTGTTGGGAACAGCCAGGATTTTGCGAAAAGTACTGGAGTTTTGAGAAAGAAAATGCTGGTAGCCCATGGTCATTTGTTATGACCCGCCTGTCAGCATAGAACTCGGCAATAAAAACAGCCAGACACAAAATGTGAAAAAAAGATGATAATAATTATTATTATTATTACACTGCCTCACTATTCGTACGGATCAAGCGACCGTATTTAGTATTGGTGACGCCTTTAAAAATGTACGTCACTGAGTTGACAATGGGTTTGAGACTAACCTCAACAAATAACACCAGTATAAAATCCAGCGTAACAAAAATCTCAAATACCATGTGAAAAATTAAAGCAAGGATGTCGAACTAAATTTCATTGTGCTTTCGTCTCTTGGTTTCTAAACAAAATATTTGGACGGTTCCAAAAAACCTTTTAAAATCTTTAGAACTTGATTGTACAGGCATTCTGTCAAACATTACAGGCACACCGGAGCTACTCCAGCTGAAAAAATGTAAGCTCAGTTAATTCGCCAGTCCTGTGGTGTGAAATTGTAGTGAAATGATTGAATTGAAATAGATGACGTTGAAAAATTATGATAAACTGTGTATAAAGTTGGAAGGGGTAAGGTGTAACAAAATATACGTAAAGGGGTAAGCAAGCAGCTGACTTTATATGCGTGGATTCAACAGAAAAGTGGGTCACAGAGGAAATCCAATCGATCAGAATGTTTGTCGACTTGATTACTGATCACAAGGTTACCTTAACCATTCCCACGTTCTGGCCGAGTGAGAACGATAAGCAAGGAAACAGCTGAAACGATATTCTTTACTTCGTTGCACCAATCAATTTAACTTTAAACAATATTCTTTCTACATTTTAATAAAAGTAAGCTACACAATTTCATCAACTATAATTAATGAATACATTATACCAATCGACAAATTGGTCTGTGCTGCTGACTGTAATAAACAAGGGTTGATTTTATTGTTTCGCTTGTGAAATGTGTCTTAACAGGCTACAAAGAAATATATTCTGTACGAGTTCCAGAAATAACGGGAAAATATTGTTGAATAATTTCATATGCAACAGTGTGAATAGGAACTTTAAACAAAAAATCTTGTTGCCATAAATAAAGAAAGAACTTTTGAGTCAAACACTGAATGTTCCAATGACGATTTTTATTGTTTCCCCTCACGAATAAAATACGCCACGTAGGCAGGCCTGCTGCGCGGTTTGATCACGAAAGACTAAAAGCAAGTCTAAAAGCCATATTTATCTTTTCCTCCTTTCGATGATCAGTCCATGTGTTATTTTGTTGAGACCAGTTGGTGTGGAAGAACGAGAAGAAACAGCCTTGTATTTTGTAATTGAAAATCGATCTGTTATCATAAGGGTGCGCGACTTTCGCTGTGTAGAGTTCTACTGGCTGGACAAGACAAACCTACAGGCAGTTTACAACAACAGTCTTCAAAACGAGTTTTCACTTAGAATTTTCGTTCAGTGACTGAATGCGGCCTGTGTGGAGAGTTGGTTGACTGAACTTTAAACTTAATCATAAATAAAGAACGTTTTAAGGATCAAGTCGTGATCTTTGTGATTGTTCCTCAAACACCACTTTAAGGAGATATTAAATGTCACTTCTGTGCCATTTAAAAAAAGCATACACCAATATAAAAAAGGCTGGTTTTGCTTTAAAATTTTTGCAATCCATACCATTTGGATAAGTTTTGGATGGAGTGGGGTAACTTTTACAGCAAACAGGCTTCAACATTAGACGACCTCTTGCACAGAGCAGTTTTGGATTCTGACCTACCTGTGTTGAGGACATTATTTCGAGCTTCGTCAAGTTCATTAAAATTACAACGACTCCTCGATGCTGCAGAGTTCAATTCTTTTACAGCCTTGCAACAGGCATGCAAATGTGGAAATGCCGAACTTGTTGGACTTCTACTTGACCAAGGAGTGAACGTCGAAGCTCGTGGAAAAGACGACTGGACAGCTTTACATGTCACCGTTTGGTATGCTGATAAGGATTTGACAATTTTGAAATTGCTGCTAAATTCTTTCGCCGACGTTCTCGCAAGAGATGGCCATGGTTGCTTACCAATCGATTTAGCACGCAATAACATTACAAAAAAATTGCTGTTAGACGAAATGAAAAAGCGTGGAGCTTCTGACCTTGCAAAATTATATTCTGAAATTGCGTGCTGCGACGAGCCATACACAGCCTACTGCTCAAGAAAAAGTAACATTGATAGTGACACCAGCGACAATGAATCCCAGACAAGCGACTACTTAGAAATGGATTCAGATGACCATTGTGACAGCGAATATTCATTTGATGAGGAACCAAGTGACAGTCAGAAGGACGGTTCTTTAAGACAGTGGAAAAATAATCTTGCGGTCTGGAGTTCGTTACCTCTAAGATACACCGGCATAAAAAGGAAATCATCAGTTTCAGAAAGTAGTATGTCGTTGATCTCGGATGTTTCACCAGTTAAAAGTAGAGATTCTGGTGTTTATTGCGATGGTGACGATGATATTGATTCGTTAGCAGCATCGTTTCAAGAAGGAAAATCCTGTTTATCTCGGTGGGAACCGTACAACGATTTGTCAAGTTTCTCACCGTAAAGAATCCGGCCACGTTCATGTGTAAAGATCTGATGAATTAACTTTTAAAATAAAGTACATGAAATTGTAAAGTTAATCCAAAAATCCAAAGAAACGCGGAATTTTACGATTTCAAAGATATCGAGTTTTTAATAGGATTTTGGCTAATGACCATCAAAACTGAGCTCGAGTTTGATACGTTCTAGGCCCCCGTTTCGGAAATGTAAAGGCTTTCAAATGATCGTGAGAATTTTGTCCTTGCAATTACCGCATCATCTGTGTAAGCGGACTTGTTGAATTTCATCTCAGTTAACAGTAGAGATAGCTGGGGTTCTATTATGTGTTTGCTTTGTCAAATAAAGATAAGTTCTTTAGTCACAAGAGGCCACATTTCAATAACAGTTGGGCTATTCTTGCGTTTTTAATTCAACATAAGCCTTGCACCCGTGTATTATCCGCTCAAAAAGTGGATACACACACACACCACAAATAGCCTATCAACAGTAGCAGGTTACTGTCGAATGGTGTTTTCATTTTTGAAAACAAACGCCGGCCATGTTGTACTCCACAGGTAGTCTTCAGGTTATTACTCATGAAAGCCTGTGGGTATTGTCAGATGATGTTGGTTATGCGATTACCCAAAACCACCCCGGAAAACGTGCATGAACGCGGCATCGCGTCGTCGTGTTGTTATTATAAGAATTTTTGCTTTGCTGCGTTCGCAACATTTCTCAGTTACCAAGTGATCGCCTTGATGAATACGCTAGTTGCACAAAGCCCACCACCGCCAAACGAGTGAGCACTTTACGAGGATTAAAATGTTTGAGATCGTAATTTCCGGTTCGCTTATCTTCAAGCGAGCTGGACTTTGGAACAAGTTTGTACATAATCATGTAGCTTTCAATTCAAGTACGGGCTATGTGTTAAAGTAAAAAACCCTCTGATGTACATATGTTTATTGCGTGTACGTATTTATACATCGCGGCGATGTGTTAAATGTATGAGTAGAGACTGTTTTCAAACTTGTGAATTGTGCACATTTCTTTTCTGATTGTTTCTTATTAAGATTTTCAGTACGTTACTTACTGTAGCTTAGATTGGGTATGGATCGGCACTTGCCACACCACCCATCTTCTCTCGTGCCTGTCCTGCAACCATAAGGCGGAGAGAAATTTTGCCGTTGAACGACTAAAATGAGCGAGCAATTTACAAGTTCAGAAGGCCGCGGGGTCGTGGACCAATTTGATTTCCTTATTGTTTAGTTTATCTGTAAATTGGAGGAGATAGCATCTGTTTTTGCCCCACTGCTTGGTAATGCGGTGGATCCAAGAGCAATGACGCAGAGAACATGAAACTTTTGTTTAAAGCACAAACAGGGAGTTTTGAATTTAATTTTGAATTTAAGATAAATTTGGACCAAGGTGACTAGTGCACTGGGATTGGAGGGAATCTTAAGAGTGTAGAACGATTGCAATAGACACATGCTATGCGAACAGATAGTGGTGTGTTAAATTCGGATGCGTTGGCTAGATAAGGGGGATTGGAAGTTGGTATTTTTGAGGTGGCAAGGCGGCTCAAATGATGGGTCATTTTCAAGCACTGGGTTCCCTTAGGTGCCTGTCCCTAGATGAGGGGGCTATGAAAAAAAACCCACATTCATCTAGCGCTCATAGACTTGAAAATGAGCTAAGTTATGCTGACACAGGTTAATTACCAAAATGGCGATCAATTTAATACTGGTCCAACAGCAACAGTTTGGGGGTTGCTTGAGGGCGCGGCGGTTGAATAAAAACTATTTTGGCTGGTGCAGGCGATATTGCGACCAGTTTTTGGAGCGGGTTCGGGGAAAACATGGCGAAACAAGGAAGTTGTATGGTAGGGCAAGCGGTGGTCATTGGCTTGAAAACGGCCAGCTAAATTAAAGCTAGAGAAAAAATTGTAGAATGGTAGTACGTACCAAGGTTTTAGTACAAGCACAAAAATGATAACCACGAAACAAAAAAACAAGCTTGAAAGGCGAGGGGTGGGGTAGTAAATAACTTGAATGTGAAAAGTGTATGTTAACGTTAACCCTTGTGCACATGCCACGCACTGGCGTTGTGGATGCGAAAACCCTGATATCTTTTCACCTCGTGATTATTTCGGCTTGACGGTTTTAAAATAGGAAAAGACAAAAATCTGGCAAGGACGCTCAACCGATGTCTTTCCCACTAACTGCGTTTTGTACACCATTCTCCCTGCATGTAGAGGTGAAAGCTCTCGACACCCTGCGTGTGTACACGCAGTAGTTTTAAACCAAACTTGCATGGTCGGCAATCTGCTTGCAAACATTGCAAAACGTGTTCTGTCCCGTTCACGTTAGATACTGAAGAACTATATATGTTTTCACGAAGATAGTAAAGCCCCGTTGAAGCACGAGTTAGTGGAAACTTGAAATCTCGATGACAAGACTAGAACATTAACAAACGTAAAAGCTAGATAACTGAAAATGTTTAAGACCCGCATGTCCTCGTGAATATTGTATTGAATTTTACACACATTGGTCTGTGTGTTAATGAATTTGTTGTCATGCCGTGGGAAGGCTGTGGGAAAACAACCAGAAATATGTAAAACAGTTTGAACGCTTCGACATCCGTTCAAAAAATGTTTAGTGACTCGTTTTGACTATCTTTTCATTAGTATCACTTGCGTCTACTTGAAGGCCATCAGAGATGCTGTTTGATCACACACTGCCAAACATTTATGGTGCCGCTATAGAATTCTTCCCGATCGTCCCGACTGATCATCGTAACATTGAAGTTTCTGGAACCATACTGTGATGCAACAAATACATTTGTTTTTCTTTGGGACTGCAACGTTAAGGCTGTCGTAGTGGGGTTTCAAAGAATTTTAATGCTATTCATTATAAACTACTTTAAAATATGTCTTTAAAAAGCAAAAATGTTGAGAACATTTGCGTTATATAGCCAGGACCCCCGGTCGGAGTCGGTCGGTTACCAGCCCGTTGGCTGTTACAGAGTAAGGATTTCCTGTAAACATCATTAAGTTGTACATGTTTTACTCGTATGCGGCAATGCCATTTTTTACAAGTATTGCGTTGTTTTTTTTAAGTGAGAACGCCCAGGAAAATATTTTAAACCCCTTTGCTCGTTTGCATTTGAACGCGATTGGGCACACATTTCCGCTCTGCCAACACATTTAAAGGGTATTGCCTGGTTTGATATTACTTGTACAAATTTGCCAATTAATATTGAAACCTACNATATAGCCAGGACCCCCGGTCGGAGGGGGTCCTGGCTATATAACGCAAATTCGCGAAATTCTTACTCTGTAACAGCCCGTTGGCTGTTACAGAGTAAGAATTTCCTGTAAACATCATTAAGTTGTACATGTTTTACTCGTATGCGGCAATGCCATTTTTTACAAGTATTGCGTTGTTTTTTTTAAGTGAGAACGCCCAGGAAAATATTTTAAACCCCTTTGCTCGTTTGCATTTGAACGCGATTGGGCACACATTTCCGCTCTGCCAACACATTTAAAGGGTATTGCCTGGTTTGATATTACTTGTACAAATTTGCCAATTAATATTGAAACCTACACTTGTACCGCTTAATTCTAGCTGTTTTTCTGGGCTTGAAATAAATCTTTAAGTACTGTACTTTGTAAACAATGAATCACTGGTCATTTTCTGATAGGGTGACTTGGGAAATAGCTCTCTCCGTCCGTCCGTCCGCCTGTTTGTCTGTGTCTGTCTCTCTCTCTCTCTCTCTCTCTCTCTCTCTCTCTCTATATATATATATATATATATATATATATATATATTGTGTGTGTGTGTGCATGTAAAAGGTGAAAAGGGAACCTTGATTAAAAGCGGAAGAAATGTAGGATTTTGGTGAAATTATGAGCTGCAATGGACTCGAAGAGCTGTTTACAGCAATATCCTGCTCAAGGAATATTAGGGTGTTGGGTCATTTTTAGCCACAAAAAAAATCACCCCCTATATCTCTCAAGCTGGAAGGCAAAAGCCCAAAATAACTCGTCATAGCAGAGCCGCTTTTATTCAAGAAAATTACTTTACATATCTCTTAAATTTGTTACCTTAGTATGGTACTGCGGTTCATGTATCCAGAAGATATTTATGCAAGTAGGTAAGAGGTGAATACCGGAAAGGAATTCAAAGATTTTAACAGGGCAGTACTATAAGCAGTTTTTATTTAATTTTTTACTTTTTCTCACTACATTTTCATTGTCAACGAAGTAGTCTTGCACAAAAGCTATTGCAATATTGGCCAATTTTTACGAAGACCGAGATAGTTTTGTATTGTCTTTAAGCCGCTTTCAAAAACATCCTTACCACTTTTATCTGGTGTATGTATTGTGTTCAGCTAGGTGAGAGAAAAGTCCGTTACTTTCAAATTCACAGGGAGTGGACTTCAAATTCAAAATTAAGGAAACAGCTCTCGCCATTTATTAGCGAAGTTAGACAAAACACTATTTTGACACATGTGTGCCCTATATATAAGCAACAAACGTGACAGTAAATACAATATATATGGGCTCCAGAGGAGTTTTAAAGACATGAAACGAATTAACATTTCCGCTTTATTCTGTTAATTATGTCTTAGCCACATGTTTTCCAATAAGTCATTTATGTTTAAAAAAGAGCTAAAAATCAGAGCTTACTGCTGTCTGGATAATAGTGATCATGAACTCAAACATCCACACCCATTGTACACAATCCTGAAAAATCGCCGATTATGAAGCCGGGTTACATGATTAAAATAAAGAAATAATTCGCTTGACATGAAATCCCTTTATTAATAAAGATGACAAACAACTAGCCACAACTATGAGCCATAAGCCACCATTTTTATTCCCAGTGACTCTCGTAATCCGCAATTCTCTGAAAAACGCTGATTGCAGAGCCAACAACCGTTTGGTTTCCGGGTCGAACAAGTGACATTGTGCGCTGTCACCGTGGCAAAATGAAACGAGAAGCAACTCAATTTTACCCCTCGGAGATTTTACAATAACAAGTACTATTACACAGTCCCACTGCCTACAATAGTGGGAACAACGACGGAATTTTAGATGACCAAGAGGATGAAATGTTTCCCTGGCGGTTGAAAGTAAGTGTATTAAAATGGGATGCTTTCATATTTTTGTCAACAAGTCTGAGTTGTGCAACATTCTCCTTCCTGCGAAACACAGGCTGAAAAGGTGTATGACCCCTAAAATTAGCGTTTTAATTAACGGAGCCATTTTACATGTAAACTCCGGCTTAACATAATGCATTCCTGTGCTCTCAAACTCAGAAGGCAATGCTATAGGTGAATATAGTTAACTCCTAGTAAGTGAAGTGCTAAGGAGGGGCCTTATTGGAGGGGGATCGTCTGCGCTGCTTGACATTTCAGTGACACAACGTGGGTTATTTAAGATGATCTTATGCCAAGAAAGAAAACAATTTAATGAGGAAGAATATCAGGTGTCACAAAAGTTTTTAAGTGGAAATTAAAAATTTTCAAACATTTATCACGTGTCATTTTTTGCATTTTTTACCATTTTCCTTTCGCCTCTTGCTTTTTTGTAAATTTTTGGGGTTATTTTTGTAAATCAAACTAAAATTGAGACGTGCATTGAAAAGTGAACAAAGAATAGATGTTGAATGAAGCCTAGAATACTTAAAAAATGCGTTTATTGCTTTGCGAAAACACGCTTTACAATGGATACAATCGACTCGACGGTTAATAAAAACACCTGGGCTTCCTGCTCTAATACGAAAAATCGGAACAAAGAATAATTTGCTTTGGAATTTTCTGCAGTCGCTTGTTTTATCTCCCTCGAGTGGGCCCATGACCTCTGCAAGTCAGTTCTGACAAGCGCGATTCTGGGATTTTCGGAGAAAGGCTTACATTTCGTACAGTGATCTTTGTGGGCTGTGCCTAAAAGACCACAAAAAACAACAAGAACATAGGAATTGCAAAGGGCAATATTTAAACATTTTAATCGACCGTGTTTTCTGATGGAATGCAAAAAATTGACAGTCTTGTTGGACTGGTATTTGGTTTTTACAAGGCTTTCATCCTGGTTTAGAATATTTTACTATCCTATAAATAAGTTATTTAAAACGCTGAATTTTTCTATTCCTTACCAGAAAGCAAGGAAATGATATTTTCCAAATTCACCACCATACATAAGTTGTGATTTCTAGATCCCATCTCCATGAACAAAACAGTTACATCTGGACGCCTGGCACCTTACTTAATGCAAAGAAAACTAGTTCAATGTCATAAAATCCATTTCAAAGGTATGGAGATAAAACTATGATATTATGATATTATTATATTATTATGATAATAATTAAAATACGTGTTGACAGAAACAAAAGTCTCTGCAAAGCAATTAAAAGTGGTTCCTTCCCACTTATCAAAAGCTGAAGTTTCCAGCCAGGCGCAAAGCGACTTTTGTAATGGCGTATATTTAGTGCATTACTATCAAGGGGGGTTCTGTTGTTGAGAAGGCACTAAAAAGGAACGAGTGAGGATTTCAAAGTTAGGGCAAAGAATGTTAGCGATCAAAGCAAATATCAAATTGTTTGAATACTCTTTATACCCCCCAACAGAAATTGGTATCAAGTGGATGATAATAGGAGAAAATTTTCTCATTATAATTTTGCCACCATGAACAAATGAATAGGAAAAAGCACATCCTAATGGAACAAAAATTAGAGCTAACTAAATTCCTTATGGGATTCAGCTGAAGTACAGTAGCAACGAAAATGGCAAATAAAACACAGGCTTTGGTTAAAATTTCACTGAACAACATATTGTACTCCACTTTTAATGGGTAATTGGCTGTTATTCGGCGAGTCCCAGCTTTTATTAAAATCAACCCCAAAGTATTTTTGATACAGATGACACCAAAGACGTTTCAAGACACAAGATAACATGGATGCGTGCCAAAACCCGTGAAAGATCAAGATAAAGGAAAACAAGTGATGGGGATTTGTGGTTACTCGGTAATTGAAAAGGGTTGCAGTACAGTTGACGGCCTCCAAACTTTGCTAACTAGCTACCGTCCCAGGACAATTCATACCTTACTCATGTGATCGATTTCTCTACAAAGTGAAATATTTTACTGAATTCAAGCAACTGTTGTTTTGTCATCTCGTGTTTAAATACCAGCTTGAATAAGTTCATCTTGCTCTTAAAACATGTGCATTTCAACCACAGTGCTATTTTTTCAAACCACAACTATGACAGCTAAAGTGAAACTGTGCACTTCCTCACGGTAAGTGAGAATGAATAGGGAAATGTCGCCAGTAGGTCACTGCCAACAAAGCAATTCCGCAAGTAANGTTACCATTTTAAACAATTACGTTTTGGCAACATAGTATCGCTTATCTTGTCTGGCAATATAAACATATATTGTGTACGGCAAATCAAGGAAAACTGTTTTTAAAATTGTAGTCCCAGTTTTATAATTATGTTGTATGTTCCTTATTTTCTCTTGTTTCCTGTGAGTGCTGTGGCTCTTTTAAGAGCCCCAATAAGGCAGCACCACAAGTCTCAAGATACCATCTAGTTATCTTGTTATATTAATAATAATAAAAAAAAGAGGTCTCCCCAGAAGATGAGGATAAAAAGACCCAAAAAAATAACAAAAAAAACCCAAACCAATCAAAACAACCAATCATTTTAAAAATCAATCCTCCATTTCCCCCCTTTTGTCTATTCCCTTGTCTTTGTCTTGCGCGCGCGCAATGACCCCATTCTGCTCTCTTCTCTGCCTATCGGATTTTTCAATGATTAACTGGTGGACGTCATTACTGATTCTTGAACCTAATGGCTCCCCCGTTTGCCACTGTTTACCAGGGTAGACGTATGAGAAAGATCCAGTATCGCTTATCTTTTAATTCAAAAACAAAGATGAAAGGCAAGAGCAACTCACAGAAGAAAAAAAACCTAACAAGAACAACAATCTATTTCACGCATAGTTCATTTTCCCTGAAATACTAGGAAAGCAACAATACTCAGTTGTTTTCAGATTTTTATGTACGGTATCCTGTCTAATAAACAAACCATAACAACATCCTAAGAACAAGAAGATAGAAGAAGAAATTAAAGGAGTTAATAATTATTAGTAGGAACTAGTTTCAGCTAGGTTGGGTGACTGCAACTTTTCAAACTGGGGAATGGCCAATCCAACAAGAAAGTTGGGATGGTGGATACCAACATATGACATGAGAGGCCCATGTTATCCTGCAAGGTAACGGTGAAAGTATTAAGAAGGGATGGATAGATTGGGGGCTCTTTGGGTTTGACGACGGCACTGGAAAACCTGTAACGTTGACCAATAGTGTTCCAGATTTCTTTTTTTTTTCACCTTGCATAAATATTTTCAAAATTCTGATCGAATCTTTGTTATTTGTATTGTATACTAAGCTTTTTGCCGATTTATTTTGGTTGCTTAAGCTGAGTTGCTCTATCATCTTTTCCTTATTTACGAACGCGTACTAAGAACGGAAGCAAATTTTACACAAGTGTTTTATTACAAAGGGAGTCGATCACGTTAGAATTACTAGTGTCTGACCACAAAAATTCCTGGCTACCCAACTTGAATGATATTGGAAAGTAGATAGTAGATCTTGAGTAACATATATGTAAAACAATAAAACTATTCTAATCTTCGGCTTGGAGACCTTAAGCCATCGACTTTCTTCATCTTGTAAAAAAGTGCTGGTGACCGAATTGGAACCAAGGGATTGCAAATGCCTGATGGGGTTTTTTTCTGCATTCTTACCCTATTACGACATTCTGTTGAAGCAGACCTAGGCTCTTATTGTGCAGTATCAATTTACTGACCAGGTGAGAATTACTTCCGCTGATGTTCAAGGTTGACCCGAAGCTGTTTTAAAAACCGATTTGATTTTTTGAGCGTCTGAATAAAATGATTGAGCTGAGTTCATTCAGGAAATGACATGTGTTTGAACAGAGAATTTTCTTGTCTCGAAAAGAGAATCATGTGAAATTTCGTCTCCGTTTCCGCCAGTAAATTATATACAGCCACTGAAACAAAAATCACAAAGAGAGCTCCATCATTCTTTTAGAGTAGAAATATCTTTTTCATCGATATTGCTCTCTTATTAGTTGCTGCAAACCTCAACTACATCAAGAAATGAGGCGTGGTATGATCTCTTAGCAAGCCTCAAACGACCACATCCAAAAAACTCTCCAACAGAAAAATTAAACACATACACATGGCAGAAAATCAGTATGGATCTACATGAAAATAAAGGACATGGTGCCGAAAAATTCAGCTAAGCCAAAGGTAAAAATAAACAGCAAAGACAATGATTGACAGAAAAATGTTTTAAGTCGTGGAAAAACAGGAGTTCAGACACTCCAATAGCCCGTGGACCCATCAAGGTCGCAAAGAATTGATTGCACAGCTACAAAAAAATCCTGTTAACGGCAGAGTACTGGATAGTATTCAGTGTTGCTAGCCTTTTACAGTCTTATTTTTTTTCTTTAAAAAAAGCATTTTTTAATAACAAAGAATAAAGTTATGAAGAGTTTCTCACGGCTTTGATGGAAAAAAATATGCTAAATGAAGTCCAAAGGTTAATATCTCTAATTTCTCTTGTTATCCTTACCTTGACACTCCTGTTGTTTTATTTTTCCTCATGTTCAATGTTTAAATAATTACCCTATATTTCATAACAATCAACAAAATAACAAGATATTTCGCTCAGATAGCTTAACGTATATCACAAATTAGCTTTGTGTGTCAGTCAGTACGGTTTAAAAAAATACATCTCGAGATCGACTGGGTATTTCGGTATGAAATTTGGTACACAGTCAGTTGGCCACACCGGTGCGGCAGGAAAAAGTCCATTTTTCATAAAATCTAATTTGTCCCCATTTAACCATCCAAAAGAAACGGAATTAAAAATGCATCGTCCTCAAAATGCTACAAAGAGGGTGTGTGTGTCCTAAAACAGTACCAAGTGGTGGGGTCACCCGAAGTGAACTGAAATACAGTGCGTGTAAAGGATAATGAAATCCATCTTTATCTATCTATCTATCTATCTATCTATCTATCTATCTATCTATCTATCTATCTATCTATCTATCCATCTATCTGACTATCTATCTATCTATCCATCCATCTATCTGACTATCTATCTATCTATCCATCTATCTGACTATCTATCTATCTATCCACCCATCTATCTGACTATCTATATATCTATCTATCTATCTGACTACCTATCTGACTACCTATCTATTTATCTATCTATCTATCTATCTATCTATCTATCTATCTATCTATCTATCTACCTATCTATCTATCTATCTATCTATCTATCTATCTATCTATCTATCTATCTATCTATCTATCTATCTATCTATCTATCTACTCAAAGTCTACTTGTGTCTCTTGACCTTAAAAAGGAATACCGTGTACACACAACAATGGCTACTCAGAGCTCGATGAGATCTTTTATAGTACTATTCGTAAACGTTGTTTGAAATATTTTCTCACGGGCACAGAAACAACAAATACTAACGTCTCAGCAAACAATAACAAATGCTTAGCACTTGTAGTGGAACAGTCTCGTGTTATTTTTGGCACGGACTCGACATAGGGGGTTATCAAACAGACTGCTGACACTCAGTGAGATCTTATTTCACAAACTTAAAGACTTCAATGAAAAATTAGTTGGGCCTGAACCGTTAGAACATACGTTCACAGCAAAATAAAAACAAGAGTACTTCAATAAAAAAAAACACCAGCAACAAATGTAACTAACTCAAAGGCAAAAAGACACAAAATCAATATTAAACAAGGGATGATGCAGAATATGGTTGTCAAAACAAACAACAAATGGGTGGTGGAAATATTTTTTCAGTGAAGCGTAAGCAGAAGCTTGCAAAATAAATCTATTTTTAAACAGAAGAGTTCGTTCATAACTTTTCAGACAGTGGCTTCCGGATATTGTGATAGTTTTTCATTTCTATATCGCAGGTCAGTCACAATTTATTTTCGCATTCGGGAGGTCGATATTTTCCCACAATTGATGTGATTAATATCACAGACGAAAATTATTTATAGAATCGTTTGGGCAATAACAAGTTAATGCTGTAAACCAACTAGGATTGTTCTTGTCTCATATCCGTGGGTTAAACTTTATTAAAATAAAATAATAGAGATGTGAATGGGGTTCTTTCGTTTTGACAAGGCGTCAACTCTTGATTTACATGCAAAAGATACTTAACTTTGGTTCCCTATCGAAAAAATTTCAGTCCAAAGAAGAAAAAAAAGCATACCATGAACTAATAAATGGCTAATTGTTAATACATCGGTACAACGGTGTATCAGCGTAAATAAAGGTACAGTTTTTTCGATACCAGTTGTGCAATTCAACACTGCGACCGATCATCACTTTCTATATCCAATACTCGATACCTTTGGTTCATATGCCATGACTTTTGCAGAGTCTGTATTAATAACATGCTGTGCAAGATGGCATAGTGTGTGGAGCAAACATAGCACAGTTCTTTGAGTGGCATCGAGTACAAAGTAGTCAGTATTTCAGTTTGGACACGATAGTAAAAGCCTGTAATCTAGATGTCTAAATTATCAATTTTAAAAGTAATCAAAGAAAAATCAAAACCCAACTATTGAATTAAATTCTTTTCGATGGCTGATTGCAATAAAAGTAAAGGTTATTAGTTAAAATTCAAATATATCTTAATATCACCATCAACCAAATTCTTATAAGCCGGTTTCTCCCTTAAGTGCATTGAATACAATTAAAAACCCATTAAACTCGTTTTAGGGTTACTTGCAAAAGGAATACTTGTCAGTTATCCATATTGTCGTACAGCTGTAGAGCAGCTGTTCGCTCGTTGATAATGTTTACTAAGGGCGAAACTTACGTACGTCGCATACGCATGTCATACAAACATCATTATATATACTGTGGAAATAAACTTAGATAAACTCCGTAAGAGCAGCAGCATCAACAAATCTTTAGTAGCTTCACTACGCTATACCTGCTGTACAAGGTGCTGAGGAATCCAAGGAGTACCAAGCATCTCTTGGAACTGTTCCTCGATCCTAACAACAAAATCACTTACCATGTATGGTAGAAAAAACAGTACTGTGCTTTGATAAAGTGCGTCCAACATGGTAACCCAAAATATCTTTCGCGTGTAAACCTAAACAAGCAAATAAAAATTGGTGTGTAAGTCAATTTACGGGAAAATAGAAATAAAGAAATATGCACCAAGAGAAAACTGTGTACAATAGTGGCCTTACAGTTTCTTAGCAATAGCCATTACTTTGCTTTTTGTTAGTACTGTGTAAGTCATGAAGTCAATCTTGGGATTAATTGCGGGGGTACTATTTG
Organism: Morbakka virulenta; assembly: GCA_003991215.1. Lineage (NCBI taxonomy): Eukaryota > Metazoa > Cnidaria > Cubozoa > Carybdeida > Carukiidae > Morbakka > Morbakka virulenta. Next base: position 4,273,559 of record RDPX01000007.1, on the reverse strand, counting down.
ACAGGATCGTGATGATATTGCAAAATCCTGTTATCTTTTTAAGGTATTCGTCTGAGTATGGTGGTACAATTTCGTTTATCTTTAATTATACCGTAGGGCATCTCCATATGAAATATTAAATTTCCACAAAAAAAACCACCTGCAATTGCAAATACAGATACAAATGTAGCAATGAATTGTAATATGGTATATAAGAAGAAGCTGGTCCTGGATCAACATGTACACAAACATACATAAACTAATGAAACCTTGAATGACAACAATGAAAACTGCGTTGTCACAAAAAAGTAGAGAAGTAGCGTAGATTAACGAAAAAACTTCGCAAATTAGAGTGATATCATACCTTCAACTCAACTGATAAGGTTTTGTAATAATTGAGTAGGGGCAAAAAAGTTTCCTTCTAAATAAAATAGGCAAATTTCTCTGAATTTCATATAGAAATATCAGTAAATATGGTTGGACGTTTCAGAAAACTTAACAAATCATATTTTTTGCACATACATTTGGGGCTACCTTATTGATAAATTAATAAGCTAAGGTTGACAATTAATTATGATGTTTACTACGATTGAAATTATGTTTTTATTTTTTGGTTTTGAACGTCATTTTTCCCAGTAACTGGGCCCAGACGATGTCCTTCAGAACTGCTTCGTTGTGGCTGTGAGAAGTGTATAGGTCAGATGGCTTTCCTGAGCTAACCAATGGCTTTTTCTTTGGTAAAGTTCCAATTTCTTTATCCGCACGGGAAATTAAACCCGGGGCCTCTCATTTACATTGCAACTGCACTAATCATTATGACACGGCTCCTTATTATTGAAGTCATTAAAATTCGTAAATAAAATAATTAAAAATCTAAAACTTGGTGTAAAGTTAGCTCTGATGGCTTGTTCACGGCTAAAATTCACATGAAACATAAAGAATGAAAACTATGGAAGGGGTATCATTCTGCATATATTGATTTTGTACTATATAACCAGATATTGTGGAAATGCAGTTACAACGCAAAAAATAACACACTGTTCTGGAGGCAACTGAAAAAACCCACACAAAAAGGAATACAAAAAAAGAGAGAAAAAAAACTCGTACTCGTACTAAGCCATAAATACTGATTAAATTTTCATATCAGCTTTTCAATAGGAACCATATTAAACATAAAGCTGAGAACGTAGTTCTTTTATATACCAACAAAGCAACAAGTGCGTTATAAAACAAATCAGGTCAAATGATATGCAATTCTGCAAATATCCCACAACGTTGCTGGAGAATAAACGAAGAAAATGTATTACTTAAAGCAAGTCTATTATATTAAAGCAGGTTTGTAGAGGATTTATCGTTGGTTTTCGGCGATAAGCAAATTTTCTACAACATGATTCTGAGANTACAAAAAAAGAGAGAAAAAAAAGGGGGGGGGGCAAACACTGGCGCCTGGTACTCGTACTAAGCCATAAATACTGATTAAATTTTCATATCAGCTTTTCAATAGGAACCATATTAAACATAAAGCTGAGAACGTAGTTCTTTTATATACCAACAAAGCAACAAGTGCGTTATAAAACAAATCAGGTCAAATGATATGCAATTCTGCAAATATCCCACAACGTTGCTGGAGAATAAACGAAGAAAATGTATTACTTAAAGCAAGTCTATTATATTAAAGCAGGTTTGTAGAGGATTTATCGTTGGTTTTCGGCGATAAGCAAATTTTCTACAACATGATTCTGAGAAATTGGATCTAGGATAAATGGACGGTAGAAGTGACCCAAAAGCAAGACAATGATCTGGGAAATTCACCGTTGTCGCTAAAATAAACTAATATTGATTGCCTGCAATAACAATTTTTACATGATCCTTTTTCTAACCATGCACAGAGTAACCATAACAATTTCAAATGTGATATTAAAACTGCTGGAATGGATTTTCGTAATGTGTTTACCAGCTGCGCTTTAAAGCTATTTTACACAGTTAAAGTTGGGGGGAAAAACTCTTACATTTCATATCGTTATTCCTAAGCAAAAAATTCCACTTCAGACTACTAAGCAGGTGTTCTTCTCTCTTCTTTTGTGCATTCGACGCATTAAAACAAATTAATGATTTTCCTATATGCTACGAGGTGGCCGGGCAGAGCTAATTCTGCCTAGAATTTGAAAGAGCAGCATAGTGGCTCCTGCAACCCTCATTTGATGCCCTATGACGGTTCTCCAGGCTTCTTTTTCAATCGCGCTTTTAAATCACATTAAATACTAATTACGGCTTCGCAAGAAATCCACTATTAAAATGGAATTCAATTTGAAAAGGATACAAGAATATCTCTACGTTCTGGAAAAGAAATATGGAAGCTGCTTACTCTTCAGCAGCTTCCATATTTCGGTTGGATCTATTTGTGCCTTTCTTACGTCATGTTTGGGACTAAAGTTACAGAAATGACAACCAAAAACAAAATTTGAATTCCAAATCCCGAATTGGGATTTAAAATTGGAAGATCCCAAAGCCATTTCACAAACAGATCCCAAATGAAATAAAGCATAAAATCGTTCAATGGCCAGTTTAAAACCGATAAAATGCTTATCATCAAAAATAGAGAATTTATACTTTTTTAACAACTTTGCAACCATCTTGTGTGACTTTCTGTTAAAAATAAATTGCAAGGTTATTTGCAGACTTCTCCTTTTCTATTTTGTTACTGTTAGATCTGTCGAGGATGGAATACTGCTGCCACAGTTTACTAGCTGCTTCTCGACTGAAAGCTGAGGCTGTGGTTTGCTGGTGACAATCTTTAGTTATATGCAAAAAGAATGGTCTCTGAGAATGATCAGTTTATATTTTCTCCAAAATCTTTGGTGAGGTTTTGGCTGTATATTCAATCTATTCGTAAGTTTGGTTTTAAACCCATTGGTTCTTTGTGTTGTGCTAAACGGTTCCTTACTACAGATATTGTGTATCTCTGCAAAGCTACCATCCATTCTTGCATGAACTACTGTTGCCACATCTGATAGCATGCTTCTTTATCTCATTTTGACATTCCCGATCGAAATAAGAATGAAAATAAGGTCTTCATGATCTGTATTATGCTACCCCTGCCACCGTTTCTCTAGATTACGGTCCCGCCTGTTTGTTTCGTTCTTTTTTGTTTCTGTTTAGTCATATTTTTTAACTATTTTGGATAACATCATGTATTAGGTTTTTACCATTTACCTTTGAACATTTGTATTTTTTTGTTAGTGGCGAATAAATACATCGAGTTCGCGGGCATGTTTGTAATTTGATAGGTCAAAATCTTGCCACACTTCAACCTTGGTTTTACCACGGAAATTTGACCAACTTTAATCTTTTCTATAGAAATTATCATGGGACATGTCCTGATAAGCCTTCCTCCCTGCTACCAGCTTAACTTGTTGCAGCTCCTGCAACTCCTTTCTCTCGACGTCTTCATCCTCACGGTGTTGTAGTCAGTCTTCTTATTAATGTAATTTTTACCTCGGGCGTGTAGATTGTGGAACTCTTTGGCTTCTCAGTGCTTTTTTCATCATATAACTTGAATGTTTTTAACTCTGAGGTCAACCATTATTTTTTAACTAAAATACTTCTATCGTCTCTCTTTCTCTCACAGTTCCATGCATTTACTGGGTTGATGCCTTGTATGGTACGTAACCATAAAAATTAAAAGTAATAAAAAAGAAGTAATAAAAATAGTAATAAAAATAATGGTAATAATAATATTATAATAATAATATAATAAAAATAATAATAATAATAATTAAAAAAATGCCAGTAGAGTTTGATGATGAACACAATGCAGAGAGAACAGAAGAACAACAACAGATAATGGACCAAATATGCGCCATAATGAAGGAAACGGATGAACCATTTTCCCCAGGATTGAAGAAAGCAGACAGAAAAAGGTTAGCAAACATTACCAAAAGTGTTAATGAAGTG
>RDPX01000007.1:4226859-4248182 GCA_003991215.1 Morbakka virulenta | reverse complement strand
AGTTTCCACAGTCTTTTTATTTCTCTTTTCAGATCTTGATACTTTTCTACTTTTTTTTTCTCCTTCTCTGCCACGTTCGCATCCGCCGGTACTGTTATGTCAATGATTATTGCCGTATGTTCCTTCTTTTCTACCAAGACTAAATCTGGCCTTCTTGCTTCAATCACATTATCACACTGGATATTTACATCCCACAATAACTTTACATCGTCACTCTCCAAAACTCCTTCAGGGGTATGCTCGTACCATTTCTTACTGCATTCCAGTCCTCTTTTCTTGCATATATCCCAATGGATCTTTCTCGCTACGTTATCATGACGCCTCTTGTACTCCTTCTGAGCTAATTATTATTATTATTATTATTATTATTACTAGTTGCATTATTATTGTAGTTGTATTCTTTATATGTTTGAGATTGGTCTGATGATGTGTGAAATACACGAAAATATTTACTGAATTGTTGGTCTTTTGACTTCACAAATTCAAAATAACTGGTTTGCTTAATCTGCTCTATTCCGTGCCCGGTCTCATGTAACTCCACAGCCACCTTGACACTCAAAAGTTATTTTAATTGTTGCACAAACAATGGCATTTGAGTGACAATCTCTGTTCGTCTGGACAACAAAACGTGCTGCAGGATTTCATCAATGCACTTAAAAGTCGTGGTTTTGGAGAAGTGTGTTGGATGTAATTAATAGAAAACGCACTGAAACCTTTTTTTGTGCATCATAGGTTTTTTTCCAAAATTATAGATTTACTCCAAATATTTACCTAAATCCAAAGATACTTCGAAAATAAATAAAAGTGTTAAGAAAAAATATATATCTACAACTTCCAAAAGTCAATAATTACTAAATACTACACCTCTAGTTTGGATCAAAGTGTTTATCTACAAAGATTATCACAGTGGTTCCCGCGATGCACTTAATATGTGTTCGATACGTTTAACAATAAACATTAAACCCATTTCGTCTAAAATAACCAGACATTTTCTTTCAATAAAATACTTGCTGAAATATTCATAAAACTCCAAAATAATTGACAAACCAAAAAGCAAAATAAATAATAAGTATTTGTGGAGATGGAATCAACACTTGTTGTTTACAAAATTTTTCGAGTTTACACTCATCGTCAGGTCATCTAAAACAAACCGCAAAACACTTATATAATAATAAGTAATTAAAATATTTTTAAAACATGAAAGCTAATTATTAGTTTCTTTCTTTTAGCGTTGCCAAGACCAAATTTTGTTTGTTTACTGCAGTGGTAACACGTTAAATGCATTCAATCTTTCAAGGAAAAAACAACTTATTTCTGGAGACTAAAAGTTACGAGGGCTCTTGATTTTGAGAAGCTGCATTGAAGAAAACAAACAACAACAAAATCCACATGCTGGTGAGGGGGTTTGGATACCACTACGCCTCTACCTGCTTTCCACTTAGAATTGATGAGTGTAGCCTTAGATTAAAAACCTTCAAAAGTTTTCACAGAAATTCGATGATCTGAGATGGTGTATGGAAATTATCTAACATTCATCCAAAAATAAATTTCAATTTGTTACTTATTATTTTTACCTGATCTTCACTTCAATTTTTTAGATTGCATGTTTCGCCTTTCAGACTGAAGTGAGTGTACCAGCATTATTAGAATCTTTTTTCTAATACTACAGTGGCTGTCTTTAATGACCATTCAACGGCCAGGCACTTGCAAAGGTAACCGTTACTGCCTCAAACTGATTGACTCGCAGATCAAAATTTCAAATCAACTTTTAAACTGTGTTATACTGTACATTTATACCGCAAGAAGCTGTTAACTAGGGTTGTATTACAGCCTGGGTGGGCTGAAGGGGACAGTTTTCCATTATTACAAGTTTGCACAATATATATATATATATATATATATATATATATATATATATATATNTTGATTTACTCAAGTAAATGTTGGCATACTTTCTTTAGTCATTTCCTGTGTCAAATATATATATATATATTTGTGTGTATGTGTGTGTATGTGTGTGTGGCTTCCAGAGGTTTCATAGAAATTTTAACACAGCATGTAAAATATCATACCTAAGATATAAGAAATATATAGGAAAATAGACCCAAGATACCGCCAGTTGTATACCAATCAATGGGCAGGAAAACTCAGAATTAGAAAAAATTAACTACCAAAAACCTATTGTAGTGATAAACACGAACACAAAATAAATGAACTAAGTACACAACCCTTAACTTAATTACACAAAATAATAAGCTAAATGTCTTTACAAATATGTGGTATGACGTTTTCGAATCGGGATTTAGTCAAGGAAAAACGCTTCCGTTTAATGTTAACAATCACCCTGACATGACCGAAATTCCGTGTACTTTTATCATCTGTTACCATTGCAGAACTGACCCCTGACCCAATGCTTAACTGAAAATTAGTTAACTCAAATTTGTCCTGCAACAAGTTTTAATACGTAAAGTTCAAAATAAACTTATATTGCTGTTACTTATAGGAACTGGTTCATTTTCAAGAACTTCTGATTTCGTAAGGAAAAAACATGTGCTGAGATACTTAATTGGGTGCGTTAGGAAAGTGAGCTAAACTGATCCTGATGCCCTAGCTGACAAACAGGAAGCTCATGAATAACTTATGTGCATATAAAAAGAATGAAGGTGATAAGGGAAACATCTAAGGGGAAGTTGTTATGCATGAGAATTAAATACGGTCTTTCAAATTTAACTTGGCATGTGATTTACGCAATTAAAAAATATCCGCGTCATTGGTTTACCGCAGATTAAAGCTTGTTTTTAATAAAAGCTATTAAACATAGGTCTATGTAAGAAAATTAACCTTATGCAAAAAATTAACTAACTTATAAGTACGACAAATATTAAAAATTAATGTGAACTACTTGTGGTACCAAATTAATATAACAAGGTAGTCTTTCTAAGCATTTTTTAAATTAGCAGCCAATTATAATGAATATTTTGGTAAATGAGAAAAAAAAAGTAAACAGTAATTACTTATTGCAACCCATAACACCATAAAATAACTATGATGTATTTTAGAAATTTTTAGATGGATACTTCTCCCATCTTTAGTCAATATTGCAAAGTTAGAACCTTTGAAAGCACTACTGTAAACAACGCACGGACTCAAGTCCGGCATATCATTCCGATACGGATGTATTTCTGCCTGCAGATATTAGTACACTTCAAGCTATTTAAGTAATTTAACATAAATTCTCACTTATGATTCAAGCAACCTGTAAAATAGCGCGAGTAGAGATTTATCTCATATCTATCGACCTAAAAAGTCTGTCATCTTGCGAGACGAGGTTGAAAAAACCAGGTAAGCATGAAAACAAAGCAAGCCTAAAAACTAACTGCTGTGAATTCTCAACCGTAGATCCAGTTTCATTATAATCTGATGACGCACAATGGCAACCATGGATTGGACAAAAATATCATAACCTACAACTACTATGAGTTACTTTTCGTAAAAAGTAAAACAATGGAAATCACAATTAGCATGACTGGATGCCACAATTTCGTTGTCGACCAAGTGAAACAACTGCGTGTTTGCACACGTATTTTTCCGTTGTCGGTAGTTAAAAAAGATCGGATCTATCGTAATTAAATACCTAAGTAAATGCCGTCAACAAATCGTTGACTTTTAAACTGATTTCAATTTTTAGTTTCACCCCACACACAAGAAAAGAGCATCCGCAGGTGTGGGGTGCATTGTTTGCGAAAAAACAATTGACCGAATGAAAAACAAAAGCAACCAAAAATATTAATATAGCAAAGTTGTTAGTAAAATGTAATGGCTTACATTAGATATAACGCTTTTAGAGCGTGGGAGAGCGCGCATTAAGCATGGGGCAAGGAGTTTAACTGGCAGTCCTCGGGGAAAAGCTTTTAACGTTGATGCCCTTATGTGCCCTGGTGTACATCCACAGTAAAATCATTCAACTCTGCAGAAAACCTACCAAAATAATATTGTAGTGTTGTGAATAACCTGGTTTAAACTGGGTAAAACTGAATGAACTCGACCTGTGTTCATTTAAAATTTATTTACAAATCATAACCGTGAGTAGGAATGTGTCAGTACACACAATTGCAGCAATTAGTTTTTCCTTTAAAGACTGAGTGAAAAGCGAGTTGGGCAGGAATCTTTGGTAGTGCTGGAGAAACATTTAACTGGGAAGTACTGACTGACAAAGAGGTCAAGAGACAATATGAGTATATCCGCTCTGTATATCTACAAATGCAAGGGCATTTTCTTTTCTTTAAAAAATCCTTGGCGGGCATTTTTACAAACAAAAAGGTTATAAAAGTGTTCCATAGTCCTACAGACATTGGCGAAACCTTCAAATTTTGAGTATATGATGTAGATAAAGATCACAGCATAAAAAGCTGTTTTAATAGCACTCAACAGGAAGCTACTCAAAAAATTCAAATGTGATTGTCCTCCTTAATAGGGGTCTATACGACGACCACTCCTATTAAGGAGGGCCTTCCCTAACATCCGTCTTGTTTGACTGTGACACACAAACATTTAAGATGATTAGTATCCTTCTTATCATTAGCATAAGCAACACTGTTTTACATCAGTACATCCGTTAATATCTTTAATTTTCCTTAGCTATCCGTTAATCAGTAACATTTACTATTATGCGATCATAATAACACTGCTTACCTCATTAGTCTGTCCTCTTTTATACATTGCACAATTTGCTAATAATTCATCTACTGGAGCAATTTGGTCCCATATCCCCGATACTATTGGTGGGGCTGATGTAAAAGCTAAGTTGAAGAATATCAAAGAAAAATCATCTATAGCGTTTGAGCTTGAGAAGCCATTGAAGAGTTGATACCAAAACAGCAGTCCAACAAACATCTAGAATGGATAAAAATATACAATGAGATATAAAATTGAATGACGCCAACGGAGAGGAGTTGAACAAAATAATAAACCCTTTGCCAATGTTATAAATCACTTTACAGTAAAGCAATGTAGAGAATTCCACATCCTTCCAAAATCAATCTCAAAAAAACATTAACAGAACTAAACACTAGGCCAGTCTTAACAGTTGAACAAGAGGGGAAAAACATATCAGGTCGTGGAGAAATCACCCCCCCCCCCCAAATTATGGCAACGATGCACCATTTGGCCATTACTGTACAAGTTTATGAGTTAAACTTGGACCCAGGCCATAGCATTTCTTAATTAATAAAACAGTGTAATTGATGTTAGACATGAAACCTCGTTATTGCTGAAAAAAAAAGTCAAAAATCCAGTATTTCAAAAAATAATTTTTTTACTATGGGTATAAAATGGTGCTCAGATTCCAAAAATTTATGAGGGCTAAGAAAATTTAAGTGGTTTCCTGACATTTCCTGGTCTGCACGGTCATTGGCCACCCTGAGGAACCAAAGTATAGTGATATTTACTAATGAAAATAAAGCTTCACACAGAACACAAGAATAAACGAGAACCTCAGACCATTTTCTTTCTGGTCAGAAAATCATGGCAAAAAATGAAACTTTTATAAAAAACCGGGCAAATTCCCCTTCAATTCAACTAAGGTAGCTATTAGCCGGAATATGCATAAACAAAATAGATAAATGATCAACAAAAAAGGTAACAACTATTACACTAAAATCCTTGAAAAAATCCACTACGAATCAGCTCGCGAAAGTGTAGACTTTTACAAACAGACCTGCATGGGTAAGTAGTTTGAACTCAGGTGCAATTTGAACACCTGCGCAGGCCTTGCAGGGCTTGATTGCATCGAATTCGAAAGCATCAAGTACTCCACTACTTTTTCACCAAGTGGCGGTATTCCAGTGAAAAAAGTGTTTGTGAAACCATCCGATACCGCCTTGTGTAGTTACTACATCGATTTTGAAATCAACAAAACGATTTTTGCTATCCTGGACATAATTGTCAGATTAAAGTACCATATTTGACTGCTCAACAAAGCTATCGAGGATGTAACTGAATAGCTGAAAAGCTGCTAAAACGCTACAGCTTTGGGAAAACAACCCGCTTGAAGATTTCTCTTAAAATATCAAAAATTAAAAAACTTTAGGTATTAAAAAAAAAAGTTGTCAAGCCAACGAAAGGAGTAAAACTCCTGTCGACGTAAAAGTATAAATTCAGTGTAAAACAAGTTTTACATTGATTACAGTGAAACCTCCATAATTCGACCATTCCCAAATTCGACATCCTCTTTAATTCGGCCAAGTTCTCGCGGTCCCGTTTTATTCCTTTGTTTTTCCTTATGGGTAAATATTCTATAATTCGACACCTCTCTCATTCGTAATTGGACAATGATTCCCCGGTCCCAGTAATGGTAATCCTACCTCCATAATTCGACACGGTCGGTCTTTCGACAATAAATTGTTATTTCCCGTTGGGTCGCAAGTTTGCAAGATCACAATGGAAGTTCACAGCAGGTATTCTAGACCAGGCAAACGCGGCAATTAGCACCTTTTTCATCGTGGTTTAGCCTGTATACAATCTCTAATCCAGGCCAAAAATAACAAAGATCTTAAGTCTCCCGTTGGGTCGAAAGTTTGCAGGTTTTCAGTAGGTTCACCACAGTGTGGGCAATTTTATTTAAGAATCATTATTGACTCCGGAGGATGAACCGGAGGGTGAGGACGATGCTGAAGAGGAAACAGAAACTGTTGACTATACAGAAAAAGAGATTCTTTCGTCCATCAATATCATACAGAATTTTATTTACAAGAAAGGACACGATGAATGTCTCTTTCCTATTAGACTCATCGAGTCGAAGTTTTAGGACTGCTTCCTCAGTAATATCAGTGAAAGAGACATCCGGTACCAGTCCATTTGTTCCAGGATTAATATCGGACAACATTATTATTGTGTTATTTTCCTAACACATGAAAGTATAAGTGTAATAATCTTATGTATATATTTTGTGCCAATTAGGTTTGATGATGATGTTATCAGTATAAATATCGCTCGTTATCTGTATTATAATAACCACATGAAATCAATTTTAGTTTTGTATAATCCTATTTGTGCCACTAAAATGATATGATGTTATCAGTATGTATAATAACCCAATGACATTTCCTTATTTTTGTTACTCGGGGTGATGGTTTTGGCCGGTGTGTGCGAATATTCCCTAATTCGACATCTCTCTAATTCGACATAATTTTTTCGGTCCAAGCGATGTCGAATTATGGAGGTTTTACTGCATTTACTTATGTGGTTAACCCAACACTTAACTGGTATTACAGTTGATCAGACGAAAATGTACCATGAAAGAAACTATATGATGTAAAAAATCTTTCAGGTACACGGCAATTAAGTGTTTTCAAAAATGTTCCAAAAATTCTATGACTTTGAATAGGTAAAATTTTGCAGTTTTTTCCATCTTGAAAATCAAAGATCATAGCAATCAGGGCAACAATGATTACCAAACGTTTAAGGGAAAAAAAGACTGATATTGTAGGTGGAAGCCGAAAATAACCTTCATGAAAGAAAGGAAACCGGAAAAAATTAAATTTACAAAAAAAAATTCTATACAACCAGGAAATGAAATACGTATAACATATGTTGTGCATACGAAACTTCGTAATCATGTAGTATAGAACCGACCGGGTAGTTTGGTATTGAAAGCGTATCAATTAATCAATTAATGCAAGTTTCTTCGTCCCTTGCGAGTCAGTGGAAAAAAGATAAAATGCATCTACAATAATAAATGATTTACTTATAATACCTTCTACCAAGTTATGACTTTATATGCTCAAAAAGTAGCAGGCGTTAAACTTTTAAAAAAGTAATAGTTTAACATAAAGGAGAATAATACCAAGGGACACAATGAAAAAATACACGGATACACAATACAAAGTAACGGCAATTAGCATGATAATTTTAAAAAGTACGTACGGCATTTTTATAAAAGAAGTATACAATCATCCTTCCCGTTCGGTCGTAACACCATGCACCATGCAGCAACAGCAACCGTTTCAAAAATCGAAATCGGCCAATCACGAAGTCACTAGCCATAACTGCTTGCATGCCTTCTTGCCCGGCAATACCAACTCCAATATCTGCTGTTTGTAGCATACTGACATCATTAGCACCGTCTCCAACCGCAAGACACATAACATGTAAATTACTGCGAATCAAGTCCACGACCGTTGACTACAAAAAATAAAACAAGCTTTAAGATACAAAGCTTTAAAATGTTAAATCGGCAAAAAAACCTACAAACATGCAAAAGAGTTTCGATAAAAGACGAATAGAATTGGGCGCCACCAGTTATACGCGAAGCTCTGCCGCAGGTGGTTGAAAGCCAAGTTGAGTAAGAAGGAAGGTTGAGCACCGTAAAAGCACCTTGTTCACTTAAAAAATAACTCACCGAAGAACCGCGGTACAAACCAGTAAAAAATCCTCGGTGCAAGAAATGCTACCTCGCGCTAGGACTGTACGGCGTAGGGGCGTGGCCCTAGGGTGGCGGATGAAGGATTGCACACGTGGATCAACGCAGTGCAAGGGAAGGAAAACTCCGACAGAAAGTCGACTTCCTACTTCCATAAAAAAACAGCTGGTTGCAGTAACTACGGACTTCAGAATTCAAGAAGAAAACTTGGGAGGAGCGGGTATTGCGGACACTGGCATCATGGCGACGATGTGTTAAAGCCTACAGGAAGATCAGCCTTCGACAAGATCTCTTGCAAGTCCCAAAACAACATTCACCGTTGGGCATTGGAATGTCAGAGGGATGTAATGAGTAGGAGCTAAACCACAGATAGTGAGAGAGTTGGAGAGGTACCTCCTTTGAGGTTCTTGGAATCACTGTATGGGGATAGACAGGAGCAGGCCAGGCACTGATTTACAGTGGAAATGTGGAACTGCACGAGGATGGGGTTACTATCATGATCAGCCAAAACGCAGAAAAATCGCTCATGCAATGGACTCCATTCAACAAGAGGATCATAACAGCCAGATTCTACTCGCGGTATACAAGAATGATCATCATACAAGTCGATGCCCCTCACAACGAGAAGAAGGATGTTGAGAAGGAGCAGTTCTATCAAGAGCTTCTGGAAACAGTGGATGAATGCAAAGGAACGACGTCATCATGACCATGGGGGGCCTTAACGCCAAGGTTGGAAGTGATAACACCGGTTATGAGAGAGCAATGGGTATGTATGGGCTTGAAACGCAGAATGAAAACGGAGACTGGCTGTGTGAGTTTTGTCAACTAAATGGGCTTGTACTAACAGGAACATTATTTCCTATGAAAGACATCCACAAGGCAACGTAGGTTTCAGATGACGGGAGACTGAGGAACCAGACTGACTTTCTCTTCATTAGCAGGACATGGAGATAGTCTGTACTGGATTCTAGGACACAAAGAGGAGAGGACCTCAACAGCAACCACCACTTAGTGAGAGCTGACATCAAGCTCTGCCTTTAGTTGCACAAAAATAAGAACAAGGTCAACCCAATGATCGGCGTTGTACGACTGAAGGACGAAGAAACAAAGAGGAGGTACTGCGCGACAGTGAGGAGTAAGCTGGAAAAGATCAGAACTGAGACTGAGGATACAAAAACGGTGTGGGAACAACAGAGCAGTGCCTGTATCAACGCAGCAAAGGAAGTGCTTGGATTCAGGAAAAGAAAGAGCAAACTATGGATCAGTGACAATACATGGAAGCTGATATATGTGAGAAAAGGAATTAAACCAGGACTGACAACATCCGTTCCGAGAGGATCAAGAACAGGATAAAGGAAGAATACAGAGAGAAGGATTGAGAGGTGAAGAGAATTGTGAGGGAAGACAAGACAAGATGGATGAGAAAGAATGCACAGCGAGCACAAACAGCGGCAGAGAACGGGCGACAGAAAAAACTCTATAGCGTAGGACACAACATAAGGGAAGCAGCTGCGATAATAAACAAGGATGGTGAGCTGCTGAAGAACAAAGACGCCAGGAAAGAAAGATGGAAGGAGCATATTCAGGAAGTGCTTAACGGAGAAGCACCAGAAGAACCATTACAACAAGAAGCGGAAGAGGAAGAGGAACTTAATATCTCAACTGAAGCACCAACTTTGCAGAAGATAGGAACTGCACTGAAAGCCCTCAACAATGGAAAGGCCCCTGGAGCAGATATAAATACTGGAGAGATGCTCAAAGCAGACCTAGAGATGACAAGGGTTAAACTAAAAAGGATATCTGATATTATTTGGGAGAAACAAACACGCAGTTCCTACACAATTGTCAAAAGAAACTTTATGCAGCATTGCGAAGGCAACCTACAGGAATGTGGAAATTGGGCAGCTGTTACATTGCTGCCGTTGGCGAGCAACGTACTCACGAGGATCCTGATCGACAGGATACAGTCAGGAGTAGATTACTCAGGAAAAAACAAGCCGGCGATCGGACAGGCAGAGTAACTGTGGACCAGATATTCATCTTTAGGAATATCTTGGAGCAAGTCAAGAAATGAAATGTTACTTTATATATCCACTTTGTCGACTTCAAAAAGGCCTTTGAATCCGTTAACAGAGATAGCCTTTGGATCACCATGCGTCAATATGGGATCCCCACGAAACTGGTCCAGATGGTCAAGACCATTAATGAGCATTTTCAGTACCCGGTCATTGATGAAGGTGAAACAACAGAGTGGTTTCCAGTGATGACCGGGGTGAGGAAGGGCTGCTGCACTTCAGGATTTTTTTCTCTCCTCGTGATCGATTGGGTAATGCAGTGAACAACAGATGGTGAGAGAACTGGAATCATATGAGACTTTACAATGCTAAAAGGTTTTGATTTTCCAGATGTTCTTGTCCTTTTTTCATCTGCCATAAACAATCTACAACAGAAGTCATCAAATTTGAAGAAAATGTTTCGAATGTTGGGCTGAAACTGAACGACAAGGTGTGCAAAGTGATGAAAGCTTAAAAACGGGAGTTAGGAGAAATTGAAGGTGCGAGAAAACGAAGTAGAGGAGGTCGAAAGCTTCACATATCTAGGAGCCAGTGTGACGAAGGACAAAGATTTAAGGTTAAAGCACGGCAAGAATTGCCTCTTGCCTCTTTCCTTTCTCCCTCCACCCTCCCCCCCGAACAGTGATGGGCTTTTGGGGAAGCCAGGTAAAGCTAGAGACCCGAATGCAACATTTCCCGGGTTAAACAAATTACAAACACCGATAATACAACCATAAAATAAACAGGAAAGACACCGACCTATCTGCAGAACTCCTAAAAGGAGATTAAGAAACATAACAAAATATCTGGAAAGCTATATAAGAATATATTTGTAGTGGAAGCGAATCGTAAAGAACATTTGTGAGAGAAACCAGCAACATAAAAACTGTACCAAAAGAAATCGACTTGTCTAAATGTTAAAGATACTGTGAAATATCATAATAGCAAAAATTAGGCATGGTACTGACTGAAAACTGAGTAGTAAGTAACAATCAAGGTTTAGATACGAAAGAAGAACATTTGATCAACTATTTACATTACATTATAATAGTAAAAATTAGTAAAAATGCAGACAGGCAAGGCCCATTGTACAAAAGCGTCATCAACTACGAAAAAGGGTTCACTTACGAAACATTGTGGAAATTTCGTTCAGTGGCCGTGTTACCCATGAACCAAAATTAGCAGGTGCAGGTGCAGGTGTAAGAACAGACTGTGAGATTAAAAAGAAACCCCAGAAACAAGGTCGTTCCATCAGACAGAGACACATCCCGAAAAAAACGGAAACGATACAGGGAAAAGACTATTCAGATTTGATTTCAATGAATTAGATCTAAGAGACCGTTGAATTATTACTTCTAGCTTTTGCTTTCACTTGGCTGTGGCACTGGTTGTCCTCACAAAAGCAGGCAGAAATTAACTAAGATTCAATTAATTACCACTGCCTACGGAAAAAGAAACGTAAAAATTCTTGACTTTATGTACTCAATGAAAGCCATTGATATAGAATATTTATCATGCCGTGAGTCGTAAGCCTTTTCTAAGATACGCTTCGAGAGATACTTCTTGCATCGTTAGGCTCCACCTGTAAAAAAGCTAAGAAAATCCTTGAAGCGATAACTCAATGCTCGATGCCAATAATTCTGGTCTACTGCATGCTGAACATGTCCCGGAACGCAATAAAATATATTGGAGTTAATAGTCTGATGGCTTTTGTTGGTAGATGACAGAACTAAACCATTCAAATTTCTGCCAAAACCTCACGTAAAAATGGGACTAAATCCGCAGAACTTTACCTTTGAGTAGGAGGCTTGTGCACCTCAGTCAACTATAACCTTACTCCAATACCCTGTTAACAAACGAATTAAAATAAACTTTAAACTGTGAAAACCGTGAAGCATTAGGCAAGTGTGTGATGACAGGATTACAGCTGTTAAAGGGTTGCATGGTTACCATAAACGGTATACTAACCTATTTATCTATCAACCTCCCTGCTTACCTTCGGACCCTCTTTCCTCTTTCCCCCTTGATTATAAGAGAGAGAGAGAGAGAGAGAGAGAGAGAGAGAGAGAGAGAGAGAGAGAGAGAGAGAGAGAGACACACACACACACACACACACACACAGACACACACACACAGAGATAGACAGACAGACAGAAAAGAAAAACCTGACAACTTCATATCCTAACTGCCTGCTGTTACTAGACAGTTTCCACATAGTTTGCCAGGCTATGTTAATACAATCCAAGTGAGGCGCTACTCTCACTTACTTTCAGATACCAAGCATTGTCAAAAAGAGGAGAAACAATGAAATGTAAGTATATAACTTTCTGATGTCTTAATGCAGTTATTTATTTTCAAAACAGTCTACAGGTTAAGGATGTACATTATACATTGTATAACAGAAAACGCTCTTGGAATATTCTAGTAGGCTGTTCAGCTATATAGATTAAGGTGTATATTGTTTTCAATACTTTTNATATATCTAGCTCCATCCCCGCTTACCTGCGGAGCCTCTCTACTCTCTCTCCCCCAATTATATGAGAGAGAGAGAGAGAGAGAGAGAGAGAGAGAGAGAGAGAGAGAGACACACACACACACACAGACACACACACACACACACACACACACACACACACAGACACACACACAGAGAAAGGTTGATAATAAAAAGTTAGGACCCGGTAAGGTGTACACAAGGT
Source organism: Morbakka virulenta (assembly GCA_003991215.1). Taxonomy (NCBI): domain Eukaryota; kingdom Metazoa; phylum Cnidaria; class Cubozoa; order Carybdeida; family Carukiidae; genus Morbakka; species Morbakka virulenta. Next base: position 4,235,010 of record RDPX01000007.1, on the reverse strand, counting down.
GAGGCGTGTCTGCGTGAAATCCTTGTCTATGGCTTCCGGCTGCAGAAACGTCGTTGACCAGAAGGGGAAAAAATGCTTCAAACTGTTCTATCGTTACTGCCTTCTACTTAATGCTGGGTATTCATTGGCGAAAAATAGCTTTGAAAGAAGACGACCGTAACAGATCTTGCACTTGATAATGGCAACGATTCATTAAAAACACATTTCAAAATGGTGAAATCGGAAAGGGGTTGTTAAGCCAGTAAGAAAAGAACACAACTGTTCTTTGGGAAACAAACCTTTTGAATGGGAGTTGCCCTGCAACAAACAACTGACTGACAATGTGTAGTAAGCTCCACAAACTTCTTCTCTAATGGCTTTTCGGTAGCAAATACCAAAGTTGCTCCGTCTATAACAAGGGCTAACGACTTTTCCACATAGTCATTAACAGAGTTCGTAGACTCTACGGTAACAGTGTTGGAATTCGTAGGAAACAACCGTTGTAAATGGCAATCAAGCTGTTCGTTTAACTCTTCCTGTAACAGAAAGCAAAACAATGAAATTTGTTTGCTGCAAGGTAAACTTTCCAGTTCCTATTATGTAAAGTTTCAATAGCACAAATGTGCAATGCAAATTAAAGGCTGCCCCCTAAAGAACTTAACATGTCGAGTAATGAACCACAGTTAAAATGTACAAATTAAAAAAAGGGGGACTTAACACTCCATCCTGTAATGTATGTTGTTGATATACTTGGGCAACCTCACGTGGGCTTCTTCGTAGACAGTTTACCACAGCCTAATAATATATATATATATATTTACTAAAAAAAAAAAAATATGGCTTCGATTTGATCATTCTTGAGAACTATGCAGTAGTACTACATACATAGTAAAGTATGAAATTTTCATATGTAGCTGCGTCAGAAAACGCTTTGCCATTTTCTAGAATTATACATAATTATTAAGTGGAGAAATACCATATCATTTTCTTAGCAGTTGAGTAATGTTCATTCAAGGAGCATAACCGCCCACTTGTCCAAAATCTACGATGAATCGATTCCCAGAAGTATCCTTACAGAAATATCCCCAGTAGTCACATTTCCTGCTATTTTATTACTATTTCAAAGTCCTAAAAGGAGTATTGCTTATCAACGATACTAAAACAAAACAACTAACAAATTTTTGTCAGCATGTTGTTGGCTCAAGCAAATTAGTCTTAGAACTTCTCTGTATAATTCTAAATAAAAACACGAGTACAGGAAAAGGTTTCCAGTTGTTTTTGTAATTTTGAAGACCATATTTAGGTACTGGGATGTTTTTCAACATTATGAGCACACTATTTCCTCCAAAGAGCAACCAAAACCAATCATCTAATTCTGAAGATTTGATGAGCTCATTAAAAGGGGGCAGCAAAAATTTTCTTTGTGGGCTACTTTTTTGGGGTATTTTTATGAGTCCTTCCACGAACAATATCAAACAGATCAAGTTTAATACCATCTCCATTCATTATGAGACATCTTGTTACTATTTACAATTTTTTCTGACAATTTGAATCTTATCTCCCCTAATTTTGATAGCCAATCATTCTGATATTAATACTAGTGAGCTTGCTTCTCTTCCTAAAGAATGCTCATTAACGTGGCTGCTTGGTGTGTCATTTTCCGCAAATTTCTCTTGTAGGTCTGCTTCTAAAAAGGTTGGGTTGTTTTTTCGCACTAAAGAGTATACTAAGCCTTGGCCTTTCCTGGCCACTACGAGCCTCATTTAGTTGCATATCATGTGACTAATGAAAGACGTGGGAGCGACAGAAGGGCAATGGGAAGACCGAGTCAAGTGGAGAAAAAGGCGTCAAGCAAACGACCTGACAGACGTCGGATGAAGGCCGAAGAAGAAGAAGACGTGACTCATTTTTCTCAACGTCTTCATCCATATATAGTTGTTGCTCCTCTCTTGACCTTGCCTTTTTTTCTGCTTTTTCCCCCTACATATTTTCATAGACTAGCTGATGTTAGAGACAAAATTATTCACAGTATATATATATATATATATATAGTGTCAATAATTTCAAAGTTTTATCGTAGTGAAACCAAAAATAAAATACCTTTGTCTCCGTGTTAAGCACTACAATATCCATTTTGGTATTCAGAAGCCTGCAGGCAAAGGCAACATTAATTGCTGTCTCCTGTGAAAACGACAAAAAGAAGACAAAAATTAATAATTTGGCGACTGTTAAAAAATAGGGCAATATCCAGCAGTTACCTGATTCCCCGATATAAAGATAAGCACATTACAATAGCTCATTTGATATAATCATAAGCTTTATCACGGCATGAACAAAAACGATAATTGTATATCTAAAAACGCTTAAATCTGAACCCGTCGTTTCTTTCAGTTAATTCTTAAGTACTGTTTGCATAGTAGGTACCTGAGCGTCATCATGCTTCTTACAAAGTATCGTACTTCAAGACCCTTGTCTCACCTATTTTAAAGGGAAACAATTATTTACCAGAATAGTTATGCTGCTTAAGAAAGCAAATGTCCTACGTTCTAAAATGATTTTCAACATACAGCAATATTATGGTCATGGTTTTCTTTTGCATGTTTACCTTTTTCTTTAATTCACAGAAAGTCACATTGGTTCTTTACATAAGGCACATCATAGAATTTAACCAAATTTCATCACGCATTTCATTATGGCATTGCTTGCACTTTTTTGCGTCGGTTTTTATCAGTTACTGCCTTTGAACATGTACAATGTGTAAGTGCATCAAATGTCATAAATTTCAGATATCTTCATGTACAGAAACACGAGGAGACGGGCTGTGGTAATACATCTTAATGTATTACCACAGTCCGTCTTCACTCCAAATTAATGTACCACTTGAAATTAATGTACAAAGGCTCTGCTTCAATTTTCAGGCAAACCACTTTTCTGCTAATCGCTGTTTTCATGTTTAGCCTATCCCTTGCTTTGCTGTACTGAAAAAAACCAAGCCAACATATACCATATATTTGCATCTGTAAGTTTGAAGGAATACGGTCTACAGTTTCTCACTGTTTCTCGAGCTAGTTTTTGGACAGAGATTTCTTATTTTCCAAGTAAATAGCGCGAGCCATTTTATTCCAACGGTTCCAGGAACAATTGAGTCCGAATGTCATGGAACGAGAAAATGTAGAATTCACCACAACTAATTTCTCGTGAATACCTATTCACAGTCGTAAAGAAAGTCAAGAAAAAGCGTCAAGGCCAATTATCGTTTTTGGATATGTATAAACCATACTGCAAAGGCGTAGCAAGCATACAAAGCAGGTGATATGGTGGGAACATCCTAGAGTTTACAGACAGGAGCTTCACAGAATATCAGTCACATGAAGGTAACCCACGATCAAAACCGGACGTCGTGGAGCAGGTAACAGTAAAAACATTCTCCCTGATATTTCTTCATGTATTTTTATATTAATATTATTGCTGGATCAGCATTCCTCGTCTCTTGTGTGGCAAGATAAGTTACTACGTGTTGAAGGTAAAGTACAATATGGTAAGTTAACGAAGGTCCAAAACTGACAAAACTGTAACTAATATTTCATAAAGAATCTCAGTGATCCTTTTGTACCTATTACGCGCCTTTGATAATATCGCGTGCAGGCTTGGTGTCGTAATTTTATGACCCTTGTGTACCAGAACCATCCAAACAAAACTAAATTTTTATATTATATACAAGACAATACAATTGTTAACATGATAACTAGGAGGTAAATTCAGATGATAAGCTTCGGTAAAGTAAGGTCTAGACTACGTTCAACTTCAACTCTAAAAATATACGCCGTCCTTCTCTCTACAATCTCCTACTCAGGGTCTTATATGTAAAACTGTTGTTCTTCAACAATTGTCCGCCAAGCGGATTAAGGTATAATGCTTAGGTAAAATAACACTACGATATAAATAATATGTTATGGTAAACAATAATAGTAGTAATAATAATAATAGTAATAATCACAATCATAAAACGATAGTAATAGTGTTAATATTTAAAGTTCATTTTCTTACAATACAAACCACATAAGACTAGTCGAGGTACTCTCAATTGAGCATAAAAAAGGTTTTGTTCGGTAAGATATTTATTTTATTGTTGAAACATTTATTTTCTTGTTCTCCCTTCAAATACAAGGTTTAACTATTCACGACAATGTCTGCTTTATACGTACTTTTAGAGTTAACTATTCTATTCCATTATAAGTAGGGGTAACTATTACATTGAAACCTAATATGTGGTTCTGCTTTCAATGGTTTGACTGTGTTTAGAAGATAGCTGAGGACTTCAGAACCACTAAATGTAGTAAATTGTATCAATCTTACTTTCAAAGTAAGTTGATCAGAAGAAACTTGGCCACAGGCCTGGATTTTGGCTACTTTATAATATCTCTTTGAAACGTCTTGTACATAAAAAACAATTACATGTTTATGGGTTTGATGAGTAAGGCAGAAGAAAGTAATTCTAGAATATATATATTCAAAATAATTTTTTTAATTGAGGTGCAGCAAAGATTCGTTTAAATAAAACAAACAATAACTACAATTATCATTGAGCTGGTACTCAAAGAAATATTGAACGTTCTGGCTATAAACACTTCTGATGTTTTGGCTATGGTTTGCAATTCAATACGTATTGGGTTTAGCAACAAAGTTCATGTCTAGCACATATTTATCATCTCACACAGTTCACTTGAAGAAAGTTTCAGAACTTGAGACTGACCAACAACTATCTAGTTGATATTATTTCGACTTTTTAAAAAATTTGATGCGCTTGGTTGGCCACTTATGGAGAGGGCCTGGAATCGAATATCTTGATCGAAACATGCAAGAAACAGCGTATACTCTACCCTGGGTTATTTTTGGAGAACGACCAAAACAGAGATAAGGAACAATGCTCCGATACCCATCAGAACACGAGTTTCCACTGTTTTCTCAAGATATGTGGAATGTTATCCAGCAATCTATCATAATTGTAGGCCGATGCAATATGTTTGTTTCACTTATATGGAAAAAAGTGACAATTCTAAAAGAAGACGCAATGTCGCTCTCAAATCACAAAAACGGTTAAATACATTATTTCTGCAGCGGGCGTACGAATCAAAGTCCCTCTCTGATTTCCTGAAACCTGTTAGCCTTAATCTTGGTGAAGACCAGAAAACATAAAATCAATGAGGCTAAACACCAGGGTTTTCAAGAAAATATATTTGAGAAGCCCGAACAGAGGTTATAATGTAACTACGGGGAAATAATCATAAAACTAAACACTGACGCAGCTGGTTAATAAACACTTGGTCAAGAAGAACCTGGGCATACTGTTGTACTCGTTTCATAGGTAAAACGAGACAGTAGCTTATGCTTTTCATTGACATGGATCCTGCTAGTCATATAATTTTCTAAGTAATGCGCAAACAGGAAAATTCTCGGGGAGAATTACTGTCGGAGATAAAAATGGAAAAAACGGGGAATACAAGCCAAAAACCCTTTGGTGTTGGGGGCATTTATTGGGAGATTCTTGAAAATTCGGGCACGGTTGCTTTGATGAACTCAATATGAGGGGGGCACCTCTATATTAAAAAATGCGACAAAATGCAAAATTATTCATTCTGTTATGATTCCACCAAATCAGGGATTAGTCAAACTAACCAAAAAGTGGAAATCTGTTGATAAAAAGACGGGACTTAAACTACTTATGATCTGGTAGAATACACAACTGTGGTGTCCAACGAAGAATAACACTTCAATAAAAAGGTATCGCCAAACACATGGTCAACTAGTGTCACTGCTTAGCCAATTAGCCCATCCAAGAAGGTTTCAAGACGTGAAGCTATTTGAAACTCTCTCTGACAGCAACATTAGAACCTTAACTTTTACTTATAATGGTTTATTCATCGCATTAATAGCCACTTAATTCCAAGTGGCTATTAACAGGGTGAAATCAGTATGCTGAAACACGAGCTTTTAAAATGAACAAATCCAACTGGATTTCCGCTTCTGACGCCCCGGTCTGACAGTATGAACACGTGAGGTTTTAAGACGTGTGACCCAAGCCATAGCCATTTCATAACTCTTTCGGCCTTGGCAATGGCTGGAGATGTTTTGGAAAATTAAATTGGAACACACACACAACATTTGCTGTGAATCAATAACACCAAACCATCTAAAATATGAGTTTCATAGCATTTTAAGCTACAGACCGCATACGCCAAGAGACAGAAAATGCTTAATAACATCCTTCCAGTTCAATGTGTAGGCAAAATCAATAACTTTCTCTTATTGCGTAACTTACAACAGACCTTTTTGCATTAAATCTCGTATGGAGATCTGACCAAATCCGGGGTGTTATTAAGCCTAGCGGCTTCAAATGTCTTTTGTAAAATAACAAATACCAGTATATTACGAAACACCCTGCAGATTTGAGTGGTTCCAATAAACGCTTTTCAATTAGACTCAAAACCAGTCCATGGAACGGCAGTGTTATTTTAAATGGTATAAAACAAATGTCAGTAAATTATGTCTTCTTCTTCCTTTTTTCTTCTTATCTTCTGATGTCATGGCATCAAATACCGTAGAAAAATCAGGAGGGTACGCTCTCACTTCACCTTTTCCTGTTTCTTGAAATCTCGCCTAAAAGGTTTTTCTACCTTCAACACAAAATTTTGTCACCATGTATTCCAATATCTTCGATCTGTCTCTCTTCGATCAATAATTTTCTCCTGTATTCCTCTTGCGCTTATCAACTCATGCCTTCCCAAAACCAACCAACCCCAAAAACAATTTATTCTACTGGTCTCCTTATCTATTACTGTTTCATTCATGACTTTTTCTATCCGTATCCTCATCAATCGTTTCCAAAACTACCTTCGTCTTTTTCTTATGTTCTTACATGTGATCTACGACTCCCATCCATGCAAAAGCACCGACAAATGGTAACACTTTCAACTTTTCGATCCCATCTTCCTTACACACAACAGACTCCATATATCCATAAGTGCTTCCTTCGCTTGACCAATTCCACACAAAAACCCCAAATCTGATCGGCCACATGATCGTATCCACTACTAAAGTTCTTAAACCAATCTACTTACTGTATGCCACCCAAGTCACCATCACACCAGAAAGCAGAATGTGTGCCTTCTTACCTCTAGCCATCACATACGTTTTCTGACATTTCATATTCAAATATATGTCCTCAATTTTCTTTGTTACGATGTCTGAAAGCCTCTGTAGCATTACCTCGACACCTGCAATCAACGCTGTATCATCTGTGTATCCAAAGTATTTACAGTCACTGTCAATCTTTTTATACTGTGTAGTTTGGTCCGGTTGGCATATTTCTTCCAGCATAGCTGGTTTTCCAAAGCAACAACAACTAATCTGTGTTATCTGATGATTTCTCGATACTGTTTTCCATAAAAAAATTATTATCGAGTGGTTACACACCATCTAGTGATGAATGGGTGAAAAACCCACATTCGGCGCCCAGGAACAAGCCAGATAAGTTAATTGTAGGCATATGTACTGTTGACACAAGAGTGAGATGAAATAGAAAACCAAATGAAAATGGCAACAACACTTCAACCTTCTAATAATAATAATAATAATAATAATAATAATAATAATAATAATAATAATAATAATAATAATAATAAGAGAGATAATTATTTAATAATTTAGATTTAGCAAAAAAGACAATAATAATAATAATAATAATAATATGCCTTTGGCATACATAACAACATGGCTTTGTGTGCCTATTCATTGTTGTTTTTGTCACCAAATAGGGCAATAACAAATATCCAGTCTGAATTCAATGCTGCAATACCAGACTTAGTACTTGTACTAGGATATCTTTCCATGTATTGTTAGCTATCAGACTAGGAGTGGGGAGTGCTGTGGTCATAAGTTGTTGTCATACAACAACAACTGCTTGAGCAATGTGCCTTTCCTCACTGATTGTGGGGCGGCACTTGCAAGGTTGAAGTGATGTTGCCATTTTGATTTGGTTTCCATTTATCTCACTCTTATGGCTGCAGTACATGTGCCTGCATTCAACTTACCTGGCTTGTTGCTGGGCGCTGAATGCGGGTTTTTCACCCATCCATCACTAGATGGTGTGTAACCACTCGATAATAATAATAA
>RDPX01000007.1:4202992-4216122 GCA_003991215.1 Morbakka virulenta | reverse complement strand
CACTTGGTTCAGTACACAATAAGGTTAGAATATGTTTTAAAAGATTAGGTCTGTCACACGATGAAGCAAAAACAAGAATGAAATGGTGCGGAGTGTCGAACATGATAAATGCAAATATCATATGGCGGGAAAGATGCAAGCTACTACACGAAGAAAGGAACAGTGAACAGGGGAGATTTACCAGATAAACATTTGACGCAGAGACATTAAGTTTGTTGTTCTCGCTAGTCAAACAATATAGTAGAAATTATTATTATTATTATTATTATTATTATTATTATCGAGTGGACACACCATCTAGTCGTGGATGGGTGAAAGCCCGCATTGAGCGCCCAGCAACAAACCAGGTAAGTTTAATGCAGGCACATGTACTGCAGTCATAAGAGTGAGATGAAATAGAAAACCAAATAAAACTGGCAACATCACTTCAACCTTGCAAGTGCCGCCCCACAATCAGTGAGGAAAGGCATATTACTCAAGCGGTTGTTGTTGTATGACAACAACTTATGACTACAGCACTCCCCACTCCTAGTCTGATAGCTAACAAAACATGAAAAGATATCCTAGTACAAGTACTAAGTCTGTATTGCAGCATTGAATTCAGACTGGATATTTATTATTATTATTATTATTATTATTATTATTATTATTATTATTATCTTTTTTCACACTTCGTGTCTGGCTATTCTTATTGCCGAGTTCTATGCTGATAGGCCGATCATAACAAATGACCATGGGCTACTAGCATTTTCTTTTTCAAAACTCCAGTACTTTTCGCAAAATCCTGACTGTTCCCAACAACGTAGTCCTTTGAAGTACTTCTAAGTTGCTGTGAATTCCAAGCTTTTCAACCCACTTCTCAAATCCTTTGGTCACAAATCCCAGAGCTCCAACAGCAACAGGGACAATTTCTACTTTCTTCAGTTTCCACAGTCTTTTTATTTCTCTTTTCAGATTAAAACATCAATTACAGGAATGAATACTTATCTAAACAGCTCTAATAACCGGATATTCAAGCTTGTCACCACACATAAAAAGGCAAAACTGTATATTTGTATGTCACCTGTCTCTCTCTCTATATAAAAGTGAATATGTCTGTTTGCCTGTTTGTTTAAAGTAAATTAATGAGAAAACTACTGAACCTAAGAAGCTGAAATTTGGAATGTGAGTCTATCTTTATCCGAAGGAGGATCTGAGATATAAAAGGGTGACCTCGAAGGTCATATTCTGGGGCGTTAGGGGGTGGGCAATCCTATTTTCAACGTGAAGGAGGCCTCCAGTCAAAAATTTTAATAAAATTAAAATATAAAAATTTAAAGAATATTTTAAATAAATAATTTCCAACACAAAAATAAAACAATATCAAAACTTTTTTTGAAATTAAGAAAGTTTATTTACAACAAAGTAATCTCCTTGACCGTACAAATCCTCGGTATTATAGTGGCCAGTATCCCCGCCTGTCACACGGGAGACCAGCGTGCGATTCACCGCGGGGGAGGACTTTCTTTTTGGTTTCTTTTTAATCTTCTTTTTTTTCCAATGTATTATCATAGCATTTTATTATTTGAAGTTCTAACACTATCTTTCGCAAAATTACCAAAGTTTAAATTACTAATTATCTCTATACCACACCCCAAGTGTCAAGGTAGTTGCAGCTCTTTGAACTGAAATGGTCTACCATCACATTTCCAATCGAGCAGTACCTTACAATTATCTTGATAGAGCCTTTTCAGCCTACTAAATTGCACTTTTTTACCCGAGCAACGCCGGGTACTTCTGCTAGTATATCACTAATGATGCCTGTAAGTACCTCTCAGAGTTTGGTCTGACTCCTAGTCCTGCAAAATCCTTAAAAGTCCAGCTGAAAATGCAATGGCATGAAGACCCAGACAAAGTATAAGCAATCTGGCTAATGATCGGAAGAATAAGCCCCCGAATGGTAAATACCCAAATAGCGCAAGCGGAAATAAATTTGAATCAAGCTAACCTGTTTATCACCAGTTAATACCCAGACTTTAATATTTGCCATTTGTAAACTTGCAATAGTTTCTGGCACGCCTTCTTGTAATTTATCCTCGATTCCTAATTAAATACGAAAAATTAAAAATAATGACCATCAGTCAATCAAAAAGTTCTATAGTTTTTACAGTTTATCTACGAGTGAACTTAAAACAGATGTAGGCGGTGGTTTCAAAGAGAATAAAGGTGCGACATGCTTAATTAATCAACGGTGAGTAGTACTTTCTGTTATTACTACCCGCAGACTTACTGTCGCGCTTCCGATTTTAATTTCAAAAATTTCAAAGAAAAAGCTTAATTGGGAAATATATGGAAAGCTAAGATGAATCTTTGAGTTAAATTCCAATGTAATCACTGAAATTTAAAAGACGCATTTTATTGCAAACATTTTAATACCAAAGTCAATATGAAGTGAAGAGGCCCAATTTTTGTCTGCGAGTAAAAATAAAACTCTTAAAAACTCACTTTATTGGTAGCAGATTTTTCCTCAACAAAACAACGGCCTTGACACAGTTTATTACGTATTAACAATGGGCAATTCAAATTTCAATAAACACGCAAGTCAACCAAATATTTAAATAAGTACTCCGAGCATAGTAATTGTCTCCACTGCGATTAAAACTCGCTGCGATCTCTAGTCCTGCTTCGTACCCATTTGACTACAGTGGCATTGTAATCAGTGAGCTAAATTCCGCAAGTTAATGGGAACAATCACTCAATCTAATGCACGGACGACAGGAATCATACAGGCACATACCAAGCACAGGTTGCTTGGTAGATACTCTAAAATCGGTAAGAAATTTTGGCACTTATGGGCACTGCATCAATCATCAAATAAATGTCTAAAGATTTAAAGAAAAAAGAAAAAAATTGATGCGTGCTATGTTGCCCCGAGCAAAGCTTTATATAGCTAGGTATTAAAAAACTGGGATATCCAAAAAACTAGTAAAGTTAACAATTTGATCAAAGAGTTTTCATGACCAAATAGTTACGCGGTAGTCTATATCTACACCCTGCTGTCTGAGTGAGTTCGAATCTCATATTTTGATTAAGTATTTTTCACATTAGTTCTTAGGCAACATTATTAATACGCACATATGAAGTAAAAAAATTAGGATAAGAACCATGTCACCTTTTCTTTTCCAATACACCAATTTGTTTCAAAATTTAAGGCAGAAGCCCCGAATAATCCATCCTAGCAACATGAAACTTCGCCAAAACACGCAAAAAATTCATTAGGGTAATTGGAAAATATTACAGACTTGGTGCCATAATTACTTTCATTAAATAGTAATCAAGAAATTATATATTTGAATGCCAAAACTTCCACAATAATAAGAAAAATTGTTTGCAATTTTATCAGGGCTGGTTGGCTCAGTGGTTAAAAAGGTGGTTTCGTAATGCCAGGAGAGGGGTTCGTAGCCGACCGTGGACAGAAATTTCAACTTTTTTTTCGATTTTGACAGAGTTCGGGAAAAGGTACTCTTTTCACCCATAAATGTCTATGCTCTATGCTCTAAACAATAGCTGCTCATTCAGCTTTAATAATTAGGTCACGGCCTGGTTTTTGACGACAGGGCTATGAATCCTGGCCGTGATAACGTAAGATAATAATATTATACACTGGGTGGCATAATTACCCTTACCAATTAATAATAAAGAAGCAAACTATTTTAAAACTCTCACTTTCACAACAACCCATTGGGCAACTTCTCCTTTTAGATTTATCAATAGCCGCATGTTTTTATTAATTTTGTATCTTGTTTTACCTCAGCAAGTACAACGTGGCGAACTTTGATCTGAGCAGTATGTTCGGTCATACTCAACACATGAAACTTCAGTCTTAGAATCAGTCGATGCTATTCGATTTTTATTTTCCTTGACAAGCTAGCGTCTTGGGACTTTTAAAGGTTTGTAATATCTCAGATTTAGGGTTGCTGTGGGGCTCTATTTTGAGGGTTTTCTATCGTCAAAATGATTGTACCATACCATACTGCTTTCCGTAAGAGTCTAATTCGCTCCTCATTTTGTGATGTGATTCATCAACTTAATACGTTCTTTTTTCCCTCCATAATTTTCTGAATACTTGAAAACCAGTGTAAAGTGAACAGTGCTGGACGTGGCCAACTTTCCTTTGTCTGCCTGGGATGTTGTTCACACACTTGCTTTTCCCATTTTTTCGTAACGATTATTTAGTTGGGGACTGTTAGTACAGTCCATAACTAAATGTTTTCCATTAACCAAAGTTAATATCAGAGCTTTGCATCTGATAAATCCTTTTAAAAACGCCGTCCAAAGACGACAGAATAGAAAGTCCTTTAACAAATCTGATGCAAAATTGAAAAGAATAAAACGCCAATAACTCTACATCATCGAAGTGACCAACAAGGCCTATTAAAACAAATGACCATGAAGTGTTCTCCCAAAACCTCTTCCCTGCGATCTGCTGCCTTTAACTCCAAAATAACTTACTGGGATTTTCGTCTTTACCAAGGTCCTTACCAAGTCAACTAAACAATCTTTATTCATTTGATAATGGTCGAACACAGGAAATCTTTGTCTTTTTGTCTTTCAGTTTTCAAGGATCGAAGAAGAAGATCAAAGAAACCACCTGACATAGTTCTTATCTTAACTTTTTAAAGTGTTTTTAATGACGCCACCGTGAACATTTTTACACTCGCGAGTAAAATGCATTTGTTGGCAGAGTCGTTGTCATTTTAAGATAAATATATATATATAATATAAAGCACTTTAATAATTAAATGGTCATTAAAAGGTTGGTAAAAGAGATTAGTAAAAAGATAAATGTAGTTGGGTAGTGAAAGGTTTAGTGGCAAGCTTTAATGTTCAATGGGCAATAAAGAAAAAAATCACAACCGTTCCGAAATACTTGTCGAAATTCTTAGAACAAACAGCTTTTAAAATCTGTTTCTCATGGTTCGAACAGTATATCGCGTGGACGCTGGGTGAGATATTCCTATGACCTAAGCCCTATGGCCCAAACATGTAAATCTCTATGTTCAAAAACGACTTTAGTAAGTTTATACAGCACATAATGAAATTTTTACTAATTATCATTTATCGTTTTATTAAGTATTGGTTACCCTAGCTTATCACAGAATGTAAATGCAAGTTCGCTCCATTCCTAAAAGAAACTTGTACTAGTTAGCTAAAGGATGGAAATATGTTTTTTATATATATATATATATATATATATATATATATATATATATATATATATAGAGAGAGAGAGAGAGAGAGAGAGAGAGAGAGAGAGAGAGAGAGAGAGAGAGAGGAGAGGGAGTGTTTTGGTTAAATATGCTGGTGTGGAAAAAGTAGTTACAATGGTGATTTAGTTACAATCACTTACAATTAACAATAGTAGTTAAAGCTATCAGCTCTACATGACGATGAAGGAAGTAATACAAAGTGAAAACTATACCAGTTGCTCCTAACAAGAGGAGTTCATTTTCAATTTTATCAGCACTGTCAGCTAACTTTTTATCTCGATTCGACAGTGCAATTTCAGCTTCATGGTGTTCTTTAGCCCAGACCTCATAATCTTCAAATGATAAATCCTAAAAAAACACAAGATGACCCTTGTTAAACCTCAAGCATACATTTTTCAACTGTACACTTATACAGTAAAGGAAGGCAATTATTAGTCAATCCTTTTAACCTTATAACCTGCGTTATAACTAAATGATTGCCTTTTAGTCAATAGCACTGCATTAGAATTATTAGATTAGCAGCCGAAATGAATGTTTAGAAGCAACAATGAATGCAAGACTATATAAAAAATGGAGATAGCTAAACAAATTCCGTGATAGTTAAAATTCAGGCATTTTAATAGAAATTACCTAAGATTAAAAGTGAACGGTCAATCACTAAGCAGGTCTATACATAAATAGTTGGTTGTAATTTCTGCAACTCTGTCAAGGTGTGTGAAGAACAATTGCAACTAAAGTCTTTTCGTCAGTAGTATCTTTTGAGTCAGGCTGAAAAAACATGTTTATTCACTGTTTCGCAGACGTTTACAAGGCTTTGGAAATACCGAAATACCTATGCACATAAAAATGAGTCAAACCTAACTCACAAAAAGGTATATAAAAGAAGAAGTACGAAGCGCAAATCAAAGACGAGTTTGTGTTCGACTTAGAAATCTAATGTTATCTAGCAGATGTTACTACTGAATTACCTTGTTATATTTCGGGGGTCAGGCATTTCTCGACAATACACTAAATTTAGTAAAGTAATTTCCTGCGTCCTGCCGGCACCCTTAAGTTTACTTTCGGCGCACCGATCAAATGAAATCTAGATCATGATAGGATTCGTAAATAATAGTTCACAGTAAATAGCTAATATATGCTTAGCACCTGTCGTCTGTTAGTTGTCATTTGATAATAGTGTGGCTACAAATAGGCAGTAAGTCCATTTACAAATTAAAACCGCCTATTAAATCCTCAAAACTAGCTTTCCTTATATCAGTCTCCCCAATACTATTTACCCAGAGTATCAATTATCTTAGTTATTTGGCATCAAAGAGTGCGTTGACATCAATCAAAAAGGGAGAACCTAATTTATCAAGTACATGTAATACATTAAAAGCAATCCATGCGCTGATGTTACAAGTAAGAAAGTATTACCCGCTTGGCTATACATAAAGTTCTCAGTCCATCTTTAGCATAATGTTCAAGGTCACTTTGCGTTTTCTCAATAACTGCATCTAAAAGAGAAGATAGTGACAGTGAGTAGAGTGGCAAAGTACAAATTAAAGTGTTTGCTAACACCATTGTTTATTAATATTGGTCCGTTGTTTACTTGAACCTGTTGGCACAGCTACTGTTACCACGAAAAAAATGCGTAAACTGCTTTGCTGAAACGTTCTTTATTTCACGTCTAACGCACCCTCTAAGATTACATAAACAAAATTTCAAGATAACAGTATTTGTTCTGCGGGGCCACCGAAAACATATCTGTAGGGCTTCACATAAAAAACATATACAGATTTTCTAAGGTGACAAGCTAGAATATCTCTACCTCTACCCTCGCCTCTAGTCCTTTCCAGATTTCCTCATCGTCAACAAGAACAAAAACACAGTTTTGATCACCATATCGCTTTTGATCCAAAAATTCTAATGGCTGATCCAAGTGTATTTATTTGTACACTCCAAAGTAATGCTTTTCAGGGCTTCATAACTTTGACGTATAACAAATTACCATTGTGTTGAATCACATGAGCTTTGGTTGATGTTATCACAGGCTATCTTGAAAGGAATTACTTAAAACATAAACATAACCTTGATCTTTTGTGTTATAGGTTTTCTGAATAACATTGTTGCAAGATTCAAAATGAACACGGGAACAGAAACTTCAAGAATAGTCTTAACAAACACAATCGTTAGTTTTTACCATCAAAAATTTTAAAGGGTGGATTTTCACTGTGTTTGCATGTTCTGTGGGAAAAAATCCTTCTTCATTGAAAGCCAGTGTGTTAAGGCCACCTGCATTGAAAAATAAAAACGCTGGGCCTTATTTTGCTCCATAGAATTTTTTTGGGGCTTTACAAAAGGTCTTGTCCATTGTGGTATTATTTGTTTTCCTGATAAATTATCAGAAGAAATTGATTAAATAAAGCGAATACCTTGGAATAGTGGGTACCACGGCAATATATATATATATATATATATATATATATATATATATATATATATATATATATATATATATATNCTGCGGGGCCACCGAAAACATATCTGTAGGGCTTCACATAAAAAACATATACAGATTTTCTAAGGTGACAAGCTAGAATATCTCTACCTCTACCCTCGCCTCTAGTCCTTTCCAGATTTCCTCATCGTCAACAAGAACAAAAACACAGTTTTGATCACCATATCGCTTTTGATCCAAAAATTCTAATGGCTGATCCAAGTGTATTTATTTGTACACTCCAAAGTAATGCTTTTCAGGGCTTCATAACTTTGACGTATAACAAATTACCATTGTGTTGAATCACATGAGCTTTGGTTGATGTTATCACAGGCTATCTTGAAAGGAATTACTTAAAACATAAACATAACCTTGATCTTTTGTGTTATAGGTTTTCTGAATAACATTGTTGCAAGATTCAAAATGAACACGGGAACAGAAACTTCAAGAATAGTCTTAACAAACACAATCGTTAGTTTTTACCATCAAAAATTTTAAAGGGTGGATTTTCACTGTGTTTGCATGTTCTGTGGGAAAAAATCCTTCTTCATTGAAAGCCAGTGTGTTAAGGCCACCTGCATTGAAAAATAAAAACGCTGGGCCTTATTTTGCTCCATAGAATTTTTTTGGGCTTTACAAAAGGTCTTGTCCATTGTGGTATTATTTGTTTTCCTGATAAATTATCAGAAGAAATTGATTAAATAAAGCGAATCCCTTGGAATAGTGGGTACCACGGCAATATATATATGGTGGCAAAGTTTTTGGTGTAAATTGTCCACCTTCCAAGCTACTGCCAAACAAAGATCTGAGAAGCGCTTGGTACACCTTAACCTATCCTGAATCAGCCTGATATTCACTACTGGCAGTTTCTAACAGTTATCGCCCAATTGCACAGAAAAAAATCACACTGCGATAAATATTTCTTTCATCAGCAGAGGAAGTCTTCCTCAAATTTCAGTATGGGCTTGTGCGAATTTAATGGCGATGTGATTCACCGTTTGTGTACAGAATACCCATTTATTTGGTAGAATAAAAGAGCAGGTACACAGTACTCACAGATAAAAAAAATTTGAAAGGGCACTCACCAAATTGCTTAATGTTATTCAGTTATGACATGGTATCTGTTGCTAAACCCAAAAGCGGAGCACATTCCGAGATTAATAAATTTTAAGCAAGTAACAGGGCCAGGTCTGCCTTCAACTTAGAGACAATATTGATTTCGAGTTTTCATCACCTTCGCTCTCCATTGACAGAGAACCCGTAAATGGTCTTAAGCTATTTAAGCGAATTACAAATAATGACGAGTTATCTCGTTGTTTCTCTCTTTGTTTTGCTAACTTATAAGATGCTACTTCATTTGTGTTTACTCTGTGTGCTGGCATCTTGGCATCCAGAAAAGCGAAAATAAAAACCTGTTCGACTGAACCTGAATGTGATTTTAACTATAAAAAAAGTATATAATGCAACAGTAACATTATCGAACAACCCTCCAAAAGTATTATCATTGCACCTTTATTTTGGTTTTGTGATAAAAGACTTCTATCCCGGTAACCAAGCTGAAAAAATTACGTGAGACCTTATCAGAAACTGTTAGCATTTTTTCCCAAAGTCGTAGCTTTTTGTGTATATCAAACCTACACATACAAGCTACCACATATTGTATCGTAACAACAAATCAACACATACAAACCGTGAAGCTTACCTTGATGTGGAGAGAGCCGACTTATTATAGTCGTATCCGCTCCTTTGCAGTATAGTACAATTCTCCCATCTGGAAACCGTAAAATTATCGACATTCGTTTCCTACTTGAAGTAAACTCCAATACATTAAGAATTCGTATTTGAATATCACCTCTTTGGGCTACGTTTATAGTTAGTGTGTTTAACGACCGGGACTGTAATTCGTATCCGTATAAAAATGCTGCATATACAAGTGCACCTTCGTCAGGTGATTCAGATTCATATGCAGGTACATTAAAATTGATACTACGATGAGTAATGGATTCTAATGAATCATCTAATGCGACATTGTCATATTGATACGCTATAGTGGCATTATTTTTGGGGTCAATCTTTTTTGATTCCCTACGACGGTATGAACCATGTACACCGTAAAGATACGATTCCGTTTCACTTTGTTTGTAAGGGGCTTCGTCATAATCGAAAGATGGGTTTCTGAAGCCAGAAAGACCATTTTTTACAATGTGGGAATTTTCATTTTGGGATGCTCCTCCAATAACGACGGTATTACAACAGGATAATGCTAGAAAGAACTCGTGCCAGGTCTCCTTTATCATTTCTCCATATGACTCTGCAGCTAAGTCTAAAGCTTCTAAACAGCGTGGCTTCAATTTTGTTATTTCCATTCCTGTGGGCATGTGAAAAAAAATTCGCCGGAAATAAATTTTAAAAAGTTAAAAAAGAAAATCTATCACAGTTGCGTAAAGTGGCCGACATTAAAAAGCAAAACGTGTTTATGATGATAAAGTAGCGTCGTATACTACAAGGTATTATCTGGAAAGTATTGGAATTTCATTGGCATTCTACAACGAGAATGTAAACAATGACTTTTCAAAGAAGCTAAAAATTTGTTAAATTCCACTATAACATATTGTGTTCTCATATCCATTGGTATAAAACGATGCAAGAATGTTAATAAAATCACACGTAATTAAAGACGCTTGGTAAGCGCGAAGTACACGGTAAAAAACCCAATATGCATTCTAATACAAGAAATGAGTAATCTCTTGTAAAAATTATTAAAGTAAATTGACAAGCAAGTAACTTCAAAATAGGTTAAGGCTAAAAACACGTGTTACGGAAAGCCAAAGTAAAATAAAAGCTCCAAAAATGAATAGGTACAAGCGTTGGTAGGCTTCCAAATTGAAAGACAAGTTTCCAAAAAGTTATTATAGCTACATTTAGGTAAAAAAGTAATACAGAGATAACAAAATTAAAGGTCTTTAATACTATGGTGAGAGTGGGGTTATACAAATTTGTTGTAAGCTTGTTTTTATTGTGATTCTTAGAAGGTCCATCAGACATGAAAAAACGTTCTCAAGGGAAACCAAACAACACCCTTTAAAAGAACACGTATCAAGTACCAAATGAAAGATGGTCAAGTATGTCCAAATTCAACATAACACTCCCGAGAAAAAATATAGCGATATTTTACGGTACTGAAATTGGATGGTGGAATACCTTTTTTCGCTTGGGGGTAAGGTTAACATATGTCCCATCAACAAATACCTTGAAAGAAAATCTGAGGTTCCCAATTTGCCAAACAACTCAAATAATTACTTTTTCATCGAAACAAATAACTCTACAGCACCACCACAATGAGAATTAAGATCAATATTTGACCTTGTTGCATATCCAAACAAACTAATTTTTCTCATTTATCAATAAGTAAAGCAAAGCCTTTTACACTCCCAGTAGTCTATGCATTTTATTGCATGCTGTACTTATCCGATTGAAACAATTTTTTAATGCAAAATGTGGACAGTGAAGCCAGGTGTTACAAAAATTTGGAAATGGCAACAAATGCATTGATATCAAGTATTGTCGTAAAGGTAAAAATTAACCTGCGTACACCTTCATATATCCTGTCCTTACAAGAACATTCCTTCGTAGGGTATTTATCATGTTGTGAGTCGTAAGCTTTTTCTAAGCTAAGTATCTCCCAAAATGAGGCTCAGAAAAATCTTACGAGTCACGACATGATGAATACCTTACATCAATGGCTTCCACTGAGTCCATAAAGTCAGGAATTCTACAATGTTTGCTTAAAACTTGGAAAATTTCAACAAAATGATAGTGCTAGGCTACATTAGAATATATCTGAATAATGGTATACCCAGATATCACAGACGAGGAGGTCTTACCGTTTTCCTCAGGTATACGGAATCGTATTCCTTTGACTGAAAACTTTTTGAATAGCATTTGATTTTCCGTTAAAGTTCCAGTTTTATCTGAAAAAACATATTCTATTTGTCCTAAATCTTCATTAATATTTGTAGCTCTACATAACGGATATTTCATACTTTCTTTTGTATATATTTTATTATCATGATTCATAAAATAAACTTGTCCGATTTTCACCAATTCCACGGATACATACAAAGATATAGGAATGATAACCTGCAAGTGGTAAAACAATGATAAAAGAAGTTAATTATGTGAAAATAAAGAAATTTCTTGCGTAAGACCAACAATTGTTGTTACGATAGTTTGGAGAAACTAACCAGAATGCATCTAACCAAAATACAAACAAGCCAATCTGGATAACAGTGTTGGCAAAAGGCTGCGCCAGGCTGAGAAATGTTGCTTAGCTACAACAAGGAATAATATTGGCACTGTCATTTTTGTGCATGTGGGACTATGGTGTGGCTCTCTAATTGTAATAATGAAAGTGGTAATCATCCCTTTAGGTAAAAAAGCATCTTATTACTTGAAGACCAAAACAACTTATTGGTAATTTAGTTTTAGTATTGCAACACACACGAGGGGCAAACGTATGGCGAGCAGGTTTATACTCTTTCCGCAATTCACCACCTTCTTGTTACTACAATGCCCATTGATTAGAGAGTTCAATGTGAAACATTTGAAAGCATTTGTCAGGAGAGTAAACCTTCTACAACAAAATTAAAGGTTGCACATTACAAAGTTGAAATAGTCAGTAAACTCCCTAAAACCTTAAAGTAAGAAATGGCTATTCATCCCCAAAGAAATTATCATAAACTTCGATTTGAAAAACTCTTCAAATACCTCCTACCAAATCAACAAAGGGAAGAAATTCGACGATATTTAAATGCATGTTGAGATGGAACAACTTCCCAAAATGGCCAGTGTCTGAGTTTGTGGAGGCTTTAACAACAAAAGCACGGCCTGTTAAAATTCACTGTAAATGTAATATCTGCAGCCAATTTGTTTCTTTCAGTATATCCCTTACCTCGACACATTTTTATAGACTTCATTCTGCTTGTATTATTTTAGTTAGTTCCTCCTAACCTATTCCACAATTTTTTAAATACATATTTACTACTACTTTTAGCCCTAGGTGGCGATATGCGAATGGGGGAAGGTTAAATGCAGGAGGTTTCTGAATGCTGTACCTATACTTACTATCTATCACTACCTATTTAGCCCTTTTTACGGTGATCAGTGCTACATTCAGGAATCTACTCCTGTGCAGGTTACAGAGGGAGAGAGGAAGGGAGGGAGAGAGAGAGGGAGAGAGGAAGGGAGGGAGAGAGAAAGGGAGGGAGAGAGAAGGGAGAGAGAGAGAGAGAGAGAGAGAGAGAGAGAGAGAGAGAGAGAGAGAGAGAGAGAGAGAGAGAGAGAGAGAGAGAGAGAGAGAGAGTGAGGGAGAGTGAGAGAGAGGGAGAGAGAGAGAGAGAGAG